>JANAVB010033017.1:26178679-26258345 GCA_029216955.1 Iris pallida
ATGGCATGTGGGCCAAGCCCAGCTAGTATGTGGGTCCCACTAGGGTCCAGGCTACCCGAGTCTCCAACTTAAGTCCAAATTGGATAAAATTAAACTAAATCAAACAAATCCCTAAAAATCCTATAAAATCAAATAAAATTCCCAAAAATATAAAACTTGGAAAATGACGAAAATACCCCTACTTCGAAAACTGGGGGTGACAAATTTCAAGACATTTTTCAGTATTTTTTAAAAAGATAATTCTTAATTATAATATTAGTTTACGAAAAATTGCTTATTTTCTACTAATAAATTTAAGTATAATATTCTCGTGTTATTTACAAAAATAATAAGTTTACTACTTTGTTTACAAAACCATAATTTTTTATGATATTATTAACTTAGAGACTCTCTTAAATATTAAATAATGCCTATTTAAACTATCAGTGACTTAGGGCGTAGACGTTAGTGTCTTGATATGGTAAATAGGATTGTAGAAATGGTAGATTGGCAACTGAGTTACATTTCATTAATGTAGGTTCAGACCTCAAATTTTAGCCCGAATACCTTCCACTCGTCATCTACAGCACCGGAGACACCAAGGCAAGTGCATGCTATCCAAACTTGTGTTTTAGTTGATAATTAAATTCATTGCATAGTAGAGTTACTATCGACACTTGACTCACGGGATCCCTCTCGGATCATACCGACTGTTTTACTGAATCATTGACTTGACTGCTTACTGAATCATTGACTCGGGAATTGGGAGAGTAGCGTTAACACCTGTGGTCAAAGCCCCTTACTGAATCACTGTGGATAGCGGAAGTATAACCCACTTAGGTCAAAGCCGGACCATGTTCACTAGAACACTTACTGCCTCCAACCCTAGTCGACCACATCTGTTACGCGCTCGAAACACTGTAGCTAGATTGCATCATTCCACCTTCAGAGTTTTATTGCGTAACTGTTTTATTATTATTATCTAGAAAATTCTATTTCTATTATAAACTGCTTTTGTCTCATGTTAATTATTGAATGAAATGCTGGAATAGATTTGTATATCTTGCTCCCCTCCTGACTGGAGATAACATTTTTAGGTGATACGACGACGATGAGCTGGCTTATAGTTCATATTACGGGCCCGACTTGGGTTCCGAGGATTTAGCTGAACCAGGATAGAAAAATCAGGAGTCCTAGATGCACCCTTATGTTTAGTTCTTCCTTCCTTTTCTTTAAAATTTGTAATAAACAAACCAATGTGATATTTGAATTTTTCTTCTCGTGTTTATTTCATTTAGACTCTTAGTTGTACTTCCATAATGTTTAATAAAGTTTTATTTCCGTTAGAGATTGTTGTTCCTGCATTTGCTACTGATTGATACAGCTTACTGCCGCCGTCTCACAACGATCCATGCAGGCTGGGCATGATCCGACTAGACCCAGATTATTGGGATCGGGTCGTGACAGATAGATTAGATTTGTAGAAGGATATTGTTGCTTAGAATGTGATTTATTTACTTGTATTAATTACTTGTCATTTGGAAGCTAGAATGTATATTTAAATTTCTATTTTTTCCCAGAAAAAATGTTTTTTTAATAGTTATAACCGTACAAAAGTGAAAAATAAGTAACAGAAAAAAATACAATTTTGTAACGATTTTAACTGTTACGAAGGTAAATTTAGTCACGATTATAATTGTGACAAAATTGTTACAAAATTTATTTTCGTAACGGTAATAACCGTTACAAAAAGTGTTCCAAAAATTTGTCACGCCTAATTCATCAAGGTTATTACCATGACAAAACTTATTTGTCACAGTAATAACCGTTGGTGCCTATTTTGGTGTAGTGTTATATCCCTTTATTATTTATCTTTAATAATAAGTAATTCATTGCAAATGAATTACTTATCTATAAAGCTGTAAAAGTAAATAGGTCATATATACTAGGCTGTGTTTGATTGGGCTTTTTTTTTCATGGAAAATATTTCCATCATAATTTTCCACCAATTGTAGTGTTTGATAGCTTATATTTTCCATAGCATTATTTTCCAAAAAACTATCATTTTTCATATTTTCTTGTAGAATGGTGGAAAATGAAACTTGTCCAACCCATAGGAAAATATCATTTTTCATGGAATAACTATTTTTCATGGAAAATAATGAGAATCAAACACTAAAATTAAGTTTTTCATGGAAAATTTTAAAATTTCATAAAAAAATTTCTCGAAAAATAAGATTCTCTTGATTAAAGAAACTTCATTGTGCATAGAAAGAGGACAAAGACATACAAACCCATCCCATCCCATCTCTGTATATAAGAACCACGACTCACTCACCATGCATCACCAGTACAAGGAAGAGAGAGCTAGAGCTCTCAAACAATGGTTATAATTGTAAGCCCCCTGAATTTAGGGCTTATTTTTTTCAATTTTATAAATCATTTATTTTGAATAAATATTATTATTTGATTATTATTTTAATGCTCTTTTTTGTGCCTTTGATATTTGGAGTGTCAGGGATGTTCATCTTTGGAAACTCTCTTCATCAGTATGGAGTAGACAAGATTACCTTCACGTTGATATATCATGTCCCATCCAAACTTGTTTCCTTGTACTTTTTTTGTTTCACACAACTCTAGGTCAATTTAGACCATTTGATCATTAATTGATTTTTCCACTTTTATCTTTGATCATCGTGAGCACGTTACCGTGACTTTTAATTTAGGAGCACAAGGCTAGCCATTTTCTTGAAATCAACTTGTCATGCCTGATCTACTCGAGACGCTCTTCACCCATGACCTTCGTGTCCCACTCAGACATACCATCTTGTGCTTCATTTGCTTCGCACAACTTTTGGGTCAATTTAGGCCAATTAATTATCCACCGTAATTCGTGACCTGACTTCCAATTTAATTTCGGGACCCGACATCGACCCAACCTAGTCGACCCAAAATACGGATATGGCCCACATGAAGCCTACTACCCCGCCTGACACTTGTGTCCCATTTATTTGAGCCCCCACATGCTACTTATTTACACATGATTATAAATACCTAAATTAATTTAATTATTGCACCATGTCCGATTTTGACCCGACCCGGCTCGACCGAACCCAGTCCAAGCTCCATGTTACCCCCTCATGAATATCCACACATTTATTTTTCCTACAAATATTAAATACCTATTTTATCTATTTTGAATTTATTGGACAACCCATTTTATTTAATTTCTAAGGATGACCTATTTTTACTATATTTAAATCCTAGCCTTCCATTTTTTCTATACACCATCATCACCATACAAATTTTTCCAACACAAACTAACACCCCCCCAAGCTTGGCCGGCCCTAAAAACTAGGGAGAGACAATTCCCTCTCTCTCTCTCCTCCTTTTTTTGCACAGCACACACACCCACAAAAAAATAATTCCTCACACATTCCCTCTCTCTCTCAATACTACACTCCTCCTCCTCCCTAGCTCAAAATAGACCACTACCCCCATGGCTGAGCCTCTCCTTCCTTCCCATGCCCGACCACCTCAATCTCCTCCCCGACTTTCCTCCCTCCTCCTCTTCACAACCGCACACCACCATTACCACAACCTTCAACATTACCAACACCAACACCATCACCCTACCGTATCACCACCGCTCCGCCGTCGTGCCCCGCCGGGCAGCCGCCGTGCCAGGCCGGTGAGCCCCCCGACCAGTAGCACGGCCACGTAGCAGCAGCAGCGGCGCTCGCAGCAGCGCAACACAGCAGCAGTAGCAGTGGCGCATGCGTAGCAGCCACTGCCGGCCGGCCGTGCGTCGCCCCGGCCACCGCCAAAGTCGACGAGCCTCCCCGGCCACGCGCGGGCTGGGCGACCTCCCTGTGGCGGCCACCGTCCTCCGGGACGCGTCGCCTATGCGTTTCGTGCGTTTGGCACGGGTTTCCGTCGTGACGAGCTCGAAACTTAAGTTGAAATGACGTTCCGTCGCAGCGAATTCGTGCGCATTTTCGAGAAATTTGATCGTTGGATCGGCAATTTCATTGCTCCGTCACAATCTTGGTATATCCATCTTCACTCCCCTCAATTTTCGTCCGTTAATTTTATCGTTTAATACATCAAAACCGGCCACCAAGTTGACCATTTAAATTGTGTTATTTTTAGACAGTTTTGCGGAGCCAACTTCGTCGGTTTGTATCTCCTCCATCGCAGAACCGTCTGGTATGACACTGGTTCCAATGCGAAGCTGGTATAACCCTCTTCCTACCCCTCCAGTTTTGTTTTATTGTGAGCAAGTTTGATTGGTTGAGTTCGACGCCAATGTTGGCCGTCCGAATTCGTAATTTCCAACTTGTAAAATTCTATTTTTGAACCTGGGACACCGGATTTAATTTCTGACACCACCAGTAGACTCGTGGCATCGTTCTGGCATATTTTCATATAAAGTTTGTTAGATTTGGAGGACATGAGCCCTGATACGCATTTCGGTGCAAAGCGGGCCCCATAGTACGGGTCAACGGGACTTTTTGACGCCGGCTCATCGGAATCCAATTTCGGATATACCGTTGAGTTCGTATCGTTATTCTGGACTGTTGACATATAATTTGCTAGGTTTTAGTGGACATTGGTTCTGACACGTATTTGGTGCAAGTCGGATACCAATATCCGGATCAACGGGTCGTATTTTGGTTCCGACACGCTTTTCCGTGCAAATCGAAATTTCAATGTTCCGGTCAACGGACCAATTTGAGATCGGGTCAACAGAATCCAATTCTGGACATACCGTTGAGTTCGTATCGTCATTCCGGATTCGTGGACATATAATTTGTTAGATTTGATAGACTAGTATTCTTGCACGTTTTTTGGTGCAAAGCGGGTCCGACACGGATACCGTTTTGACCCGAAATTATCTTTTTGCTCCTGTGTCCAAATTGGACTTATGGATAGGCTATCCTAGCTGATTTGACCATTCTGGACACGTTGGTGATGTTTGTTTCATCATCTGACAATATTTGTAGATATTTTCTCTGTGTATTAACCTTTATTTATAACTAATTCTTATTAAGTTGTATTTCGGAATTAGTACAACGAAACTGAGATCGGTCGATTCCAGTGATCTCACATCGCTGAAATTGGCAAGATAATTATGTGGATCATTGTGATATGATGATTAACCTTAACATTGATTATCTTATCTCGATTTACGTGTCATAGGTTTCGATGTACGAATAACGAGTTGCAACTTGATATTTTAAATTCTTAGATTAGAGTTGACCCTGTTTGACCAAGATATATGGTATCTTGGTTGGTAATATTAAGGAATAGTATGCTTAGGCTAGTTTTGACCTCGGTTGACCAAGTTTGACTGCTTTGACCAAAGGTCAACTATCAGTCAACACTTGGCCTAGAAATATCTAGAAGTCGACCAGAGTTGACCAGTTGACCAAAAGTCAACTGTTAGTCAACATTAGCCTAGTTTGACTTGGTTTGACTTCCTGTGACCTAGTGTGACTCAATGTGACCTAGTTTGACTTAGTTGGACTCAGATTGACCTAGATTACATAGCTTATACTATATAATCCTGCCTAACACTGTTGAACCCTAATTAGTTTATATATATCTCATCTTTAGGTTTGTGGCATCACTCTGAGCATCGACCCCATTTGACAGCTCAGGACCGCAGGCGAGTACATTCACTGATAGTTTTCATTGTCTTGATAACTATATCCGATTCAGTTTACTACTAAAATAAGGCAAATTAGCGACGTAACCGTACGTCGCTAATAATGGAAAATACGTCGCTAATCTTAATTAGCGACGAATTTAGCGACGGAAAATGAAGGTCGCTTTTAAGCAACTCGCAGATGGCACATGCGTCGCTCTACGTCGCTATTTGCGACGTCAAAGTCGTGTCGCTGAGGTGTCGTAAAATTAGCGACGTAGAGCGATAAAAGTTTTACGTCGCAAACTTAGAGACGTCGGGCGACTACGTAGCGACGTCATGTTCTATTTACATGATGACGTAGCATGCCTGCCACGTTAGCAATTTGGCGACGTACAATGACGTAACGCTGCTAATCAGCAACGTAGAGCAACGTCCCAATACGTCGCTAAGACGTCGCTATCCGTCGCTATACGTCGCAGAATAATAAAAAATATTTAAAAAATAAAATGTGTATTTTTGTTATGCTGTGTGTCTGTGTTTACAGTGTGTGTGAAGTGCAGTGTTCGAACCATCGACAGTTTCGCTTACTGTTCTATGTTTTATCTTAGATAAAAAGAGCAACAGTTCAGGGTGCACTTCTCAGAGCTTCCTCTTCATGTCCTTCACCTTCTCGGGATCCTGTACGATGTCCCGAGAGAGTGAAGGATGTAAAAATGAAGCTCTCAGAAGTACACCCTGAACAGTTTCTCTTTCTGTCCAAGATAAAACATACAACAGTAATCGAAACTATCGATGGTTCCGAACACTGCATTTCACATACACTGTAAACACAGACACACATCGTCACAAAAATACACATTATATTTTTTAAAAATTTGGGCAGCACCTCATTTGTATATCAGATCATGACTTATAACCCAGCGTAGGTATATTGTCATCCCCGTCGCAGATATCACAAAGTAAATATCACAATGAAAATACCAACAAAGTAAATATCATAAAGTAAATATCCAACAAACTACACTTCACAGACACACATCATCACAAACATCCAATAGAGTAAAATAAAAATGGAAGATGATAAAAAGTCTCCCACCAAGTGTAGAAACAAATGTGTACCAATAAATAATTTGCCCACAGGGCCAATACATACAACTCATAAAAAAATCAATAAAATCACTGTGGACCCCTGTCACGCATCTGGATAGCATGTACTCATATTGCTCCTGTGTGAGCTGCATCGTAGGGGCAGTAGGAGGCAGTGCAACGTCTGGAGTCGGCGCCGTCGATGGACCAGGAGGACGTATCTGCTCCAGCTCTCGCAGTCGGTCACCATGCGCAGCAAGAGTACTCACCATCCTCTGAGTACTCGCCTCAAGAGAAGTATGCAGCTGGGTGAGTGAGGCAGTGTAACCTCCGTTAACCAATTTCTTGGATTTTTGAATTTTGTATTTTTCAAAACTCTCAATTTTCTGAATCTCGAAAAACGTACAAATTCTAATTTTGAGAAATTAATTTTTGACCGTGATTGCTATCGGTCCCTGTTGATTTGGTCTACTATTTTATGCAATTTTATCCTATTGGAATTTTCTGTCCATTCCTTAAAATCAATAAGTTATAAATATTTAATTTTGTAAAAGAAAAATAATATTTAACAAATTCATTTTTCGATATTTTCGAAATTGATTTTTTTCCTTATATTTATTTACAAAATATTGCTATTGCAATTTCTAATTTAAATTAGCTAGTGATTTTACTGGCAGTAATTAACTAATTAATTTAATCACTAGCATATGTTAGCAGTTAGTAACTAAGTTAGCATTAGTATGTTAGTTTTTTTCCACTATTTTTCCTATATTCTATTACATGTACAATTTTTTCTTTAGGGTTTCTTCCTACCCTATAAATAGACACATTCTCCAATGTTACATAAAAATTTTCTAAACTAGAAATTCCCAAACCAAAAATTTCCTACAGCCGCCACCCCTGGCCGACATCCCTACCACCCCGACCACCTCTCCAATCCATCCCGGCCATCCAGGCACAGCCACACCCAAACCACCACCACCTCGTCGTCATCACCAGACCTCCGCCACCGTCGTCATCCCGACCATTCCCTGCCCGACCATACTGGATCGGCCACCCCAGCATCCCCCTGCCACCACCATTCAACACCACCACCGAGAACCCTCTGCCACCACCATCACAAACCAAACCGCCCCGGCCGCCCCTGCAATCACACCACCACCCGAACCACCACTGCCATCACCTTCACCCGCCGCCCCTGCCATCAAACCACCGCCGCCGTCCCATCAAACGACAGCCACCGTTAGCCACCACCACCGTTAGCCACCACCACCACCACCAAATCATAGAGAGAGAGAGAGTGTGTGTGAGAAAGCCTGACCTAACTCGCTCTGTAGCTGATCCTCGACGAGCCGGCGAGCCGTTCGTCCATGCCCCAGCCACCGGGCGCTGCTCCGGCGCCGCGCGTGCCGCCGATCCGCGTATTTTCCCTTCATCCGCCCTATGAGCCACCGATGCCACCCTGTGCCCTAGCTCAGGCGCCCACCGGCCTCGTCTCAGTCCCGACCGCCAGATTTGCCCCGCCGAGATCCCGCTAGAACCCCTCCGTGCGACGCCGCCCTGGCCGAGCTCGCCCGCCTGGCCACGCGCGGGACCTCCGTCGACCCCGGCGGCGCGCTCCGCCACCCACGCACGTGACCCCCCCCTCCGCTGTGAGCTCTCCGTCAATTTTAACCCCCATTCCTATGTATTGATTGGGGATCAGCCCCTTTAGTATGTAATATATTAGATTATATATATAATATATATTATTTTATAATAATGTATATTTGTTTAATATAATATATATTAGTATAACAAATGTACATTTGTTCAATATAATGTATATTTGTATAATAAATGTATATTTGTTTAATGTAATGTATATTGGTTATATATATAGTAGATAATGATGATAGCTAGTATTATTATTATTTTTATTATTATTATTATTATTATTATTTTTATTGGTATTATTATATTAACGTAATTACTTACTTGGAAAATTATATAAAAATATATAATAATATTTCTAAAATATTATTAGTAAGTTTTGACCTAAATTATTATTATAGTATTTTTACCTACTTAATGTGAATGTTTCTTGGTTCAAATATCTTTATTGGACTACTAGTTTTCAATTTTCAACTATTATCTGAATATGGCATACTTGTGATATATATATTGACCTTACAAATAATTTCCATAATTTCTTATATATATATTTAGATATATATATTTTATTCATAAATCGCGACTATTTAAGTCATTTTGTATTTCTTGATTTGATTGTCGTACCAAACCCTGATTTTAGACTTTTATATACCAAACTAGGCTTTTTGGACTATTCTGGACTCATTGGGACTGCCCGTGTCGTCGTCTGGGACCCTCTGTAGAGCATAGCATTGTACCTACCTCGTGTCGATACGTTCGTGTCGTGCACGTCGACTCCAATCAAATCGAGGCGAGTACATTCTCTGATCATTTCATATCCTGTTAGAATTATTTTCCTGCTTTAGATTACTTTACTTGATACTGTCACGTTGGTCACACGGATTAGTACTATATGGATCATTTCTTGAGATGTTATCCCCTTAGGGAGCATCGGATACTACATGTTCTGTGTGTTTCACTTACATGGTGTATCACTATGCTTCACGGTTCATTGATCACTTGTGACATGTACTCTCATGATCACAGAGTCTTCCTTGAATCACCCATTTATGGACATTCCTAGAATCACCCATTTTTGGGCCTACCATGTATCACCCCTTGTGGGCCATTACATGGAATCATAACATAACCTGGCTGGATCCTTGTGTATTGATTGGGGGTACGAGGGAGTAGAAGTAGACATGTGAATAATATCCAAGTAGTATCTCACCTGATCACCTCCGTAGTATCTCATCAGAATCTCCTATGCCATTCACATGTTTATATTGTACTCTGACTCACTGGCTGTCACCCTCACTTTTCCAAGTTAGGGGTAAAATAGTAAATTTCCATTTTATAATATTTTTGGGAATTTTATTTCATGAATATTATTATTTAATTATTATAGGAGCCGGGTTCGAATTTTATCGCATTCCGAGTTAATTCGGGACCCCAGTGAATTTCGACTTGAGTCGTAATTAGCATGTTAATTAACCATGGCCCACCATACTTAACTTTTAGGATTAGGAGTTTGGACTAATCCCATATAAGTATCTAAGCTTAATTATGATTTTTGTTTAATTTTTGATAATCCCAAAACCCAAAAATTGATTTAACTTAGCCTAGAAGGCAAGGGAGGGGCAAACTTGTAATTACAAGTACCCCTACCCTCCCTTACATGGCTGGTCATATAGTCCCCCTCCACCTCTCCTTTCTTCATCACTAAGTTACCACTCTCTCTCTTCATTTCTTTTCTTCCAACTTCTTCTTCTCCTTCCAAATCTACATCTTAGGTAAGCTTTTAAACCCATCATAACTTCTCATAATTCATTTATTCTTTCACATTTATTATAGGGGAGACCATTCTCTACAAGTTGACCCAAGATTTTGTAGGTT
Organism: Iris pallida; assembly: GCA_029216955.1. NCBI lineage: Eukaryota > Viridiplantae > Streptophyta > Magnoliopsida > Asparagales > Iridaceae > Iris > Iris pallida. The sequence goes on from JANAVB010033017.1 coordinate 26,188,926, forward strand.
TCTTAAAATCTATTTTAAGGATTTATTATGGTTTCACCCTTTTAGAGAGGTATATATATATATATATATATATATATATATATATATATATATATATATATATATATATATGTATATATATATATGTATATATATATGTATTTGTGTCCATGTGAGTGTGTGTGTCCATGTGTGTGTGTGAGTGTCCATATATATATAGATACATATATATGTGTGTGTGTCTATATATATATAAATATATATATACATTTATATATATATAGATATGTATAGATATATATATATATGTGTGTGTGGTCATACATATATGTGTGTGTGTATTTGTGAGTATAGAGAGGGGAAGGGAATGAGAATTAGATGTGGTGAGTGATATTTACATATTAGAGAATTGAGAGAAGATTAGAGGAGAATTGAGAGAGAATTAGAGGAGAATTAGAGGAGGAATGAGAGGAAGAAAGGGGGAGCAACCAAGGCACCAAGGGGGGGATAGGGCTGCTGTTTTCCCCCCCATAGCAGCAGCAAAAACAGCAATAGGAGCAGCAGCAGCAAGCTGTAATAGCACCAGCAGTTTAGCCCCGTTTAGCCCCCGTTTAGCCCCTAAAAACCCCCACTATATACCTATATATATACATATATATGCCCCTATATATAGCTCTATATATACCCCTCTAAAATCCATTAGAATAGCCCCCTAAGTTGGTCCTAAGAGGGTGTGAAAAGTGAGAGTTGAATGAGTGAATGAGAGGGTAAAAGGTTAAGTTAGGATTTTGGTTAAGGGGTGAAATTGAGTTCCGTGATTCGGAACGCGCCGAAACTTGGAGAGGACTTAGATAATGTGATTTAGATTTTGTGGGTAGGCTTCGGAGTTGGAATCGGGGTTGCATGTGGGATTAGGGAGACGGTATCGCACCGTACCATTCCGTATCTTGAAATATTCAAGATAACGGGTAAACGGGCGATTCGGACCGTAAGATGGACTGGATGTCCACTTACCCTAGAAAACTTGGTAGGTAATGGTTGTATAGGCTAGTACCCTACTACCCTAGGAAGCATGGAGTGGAATTCCTAAGGAAAAGCCACTTGGCGTCAAGTTAGAACGGTTTAAGGGTAAATGTTAAGGGGTAATCGGGTAATTTCGAGATACGGAGTTCGGGTAGTCGGATTGACTTGAAACTTGGGTGGCATGTTGGGTACACCCTATAAATGTCATATTTGAACCGATTTTGGCTCGGTTGACCCAGAGTTGACTTTTTACCCAAAAGTCAACCGTAAGTCAACACTTTGTCTAGAATTGACCAAATCCAAACCAGAGTTGACCAGTTGACCAAAAGTCAACTATTGGTCAACATTTGACCGGTTTGACCTAGGGTTGACCTAGAGTTGACCAGGGTTGACCAGTTGACCAAAAGTCAACTGTAGGCCAACTCTTGACCCCGTTTGACTTTTTTCGACTTGTTTTGACCTGTGATGACTGGTATGACCTAGGGTTGACTCGGTCTGACTTAGATTGACTTGATATAACTTGATTTAACCTAGATTTGACTTGACAGGACTTAGTGTGACTCAGTGAGACCTAGTTTGACCTAGATTACATATCATTCATTGTGAATCATTCTTAAACTTGTTTAAACCAAAATTAACATACAGTATCTCATCTTTAGGTCTCTGATTTCCACTCTGTGCATTGATATACCCTACAGCTCAGGACAGCAGGCGAGTACATTCACTGATAGTTTTCATTGTCTTGATATTTGCTATATCCAATTCAGTCGTAGTGTCTTACTTGATTCTCGGACACGATAGTTCACGGACTAGTATTGCCAGATTCCTGTCATGAGATGTCATTCCTGGATTTCTTGGGATACTGGTACTTGCTTAGTCTTGATTCTCGTACTTGTATTGATGCCGATTCCTAAAGAGGACTTGCTCCCCTCTTAGGGAATCGCGCGTCATGACGTGCTATGTCCGTATCCGTATACTATTTGGGGGATGGGGAATATTATAGATAGTGTGATCAATGCCCACCTTGAGTTACTACTTGTATCATAGCTATACCCTCACCTCACGATGGGTATAGCCTGACCTGTGCTACTACTTGCTCCATAGCTTACCATCCCAACCGGACCGAGTCCACGTACTTGTAGCCGGCCGGCTGGAAGTCTGATTCTTGACCCATACCGATCACATTAGGCTATAATATTCGAGGCACATTTTATATTTACTTTATCTCATCATATATCCTGTTCTGTTCTACATACAGTACTTCTCACCATGCATGATATACAGTTACTCACATGCTCTACATGCCTTTACATTGTACCTTGATTGGAGACTAAGTTCTGCTCGGAAGAGGAGTTACAACCCCGGTACTTGTTTGGTTTAAGGGTTGTAACTCGGCTTCCGAACGGTTCCCAAGTTTTAATATATCTTTGTCTCGTAGTTCATTATACTGTCTCTTATAGAATTTGTCAATTCATATGGAACTGCTGTTAGTACTTGTACTTGCTCATTTTCCTGACAGGATACCGTTATGATATATTACAGATGATTTCGAGGCGGACTGCTCGACCTATTATGGGCTCGAATTAGATGGAGTAGTCCAGGACCGTGGCCTTATAGCAGAGCCACTAGATTTTGTACTCCCGGAGTAGTGTAGAGTAGCTAGGTTTGACTGGACTACGATCCAGCTAGATTTATCATACTGTAGCTTCTACATTATATTTTGAGACCCTGTGATGTTGTATATATCTGGGCTTGTATTGGACTCTGGACTTATTTACTCTTTCATCTATCATATGTTCTCTTTCTGAGCTATCTACCTTTGTTTTATTCTGTGATTGAGACTGTATTGATATGTCACCTCCATTCGGAGAGTATATACTGTACAGGTACCTTTATACTGTTAGTCGTAGTATTTACAGGCGTTATATACAGCGTTCTACCACCGATACTGCGGCGTAGGCTGGACGTACCCACGTGCTCGTGCCCCTCATAAGGGTGCGGGTCATGACACTAGCCACTGTTAGTTCTCTACTTATATTAGATATTTCTATTACAGTTCTTTCTCTGTTTATATTCTGTACTTTCTTTCAGTTTCCTATATCTTACTCTGCTGCATGCTTATAATTCTAACCTGCTATGATCTGTTGAGATGTATTGTCCTCGCTCATGTCCTGACTAGACCTGTTGATAAATTTTACAGATAGCTTGGAGGTTGCCTGCTAGCCTAGAGGAGACACATTAGAGGTTGTATAGATAGCTAGGGTTTTTTTATAGTTATTTCAGTTGTCTTGAGCTGTATTTATTCTATGGAGTACTGTATTGAGATTTGAGATGTTTTTTGAGTTTGTGTATCTTAGACACTTAGACTTCTATCTACTGTATCTCTTTGTGGATTTTATGTTTTATCTATCTTTTATCATGCTCTACCTTAGATGTGATTGAGACTGTATTTGCTATGTCACCTCCATTCGAAGTGTATATACTGTATATGTACCTTTATATTGTTAGATGTTTGACCTAGGACAGCGTTCTACCGTCGACACTGCGGCGTAGGCTGGACGTACCCACATCTCGTGCCCTTACTCTAGGGTGCGGGTCGTGACACATTTTTAATGGTGGCCCATGCAGGTCGAGTTTGTGTAGTGGTATTCGAACTAGAGTACCACTACAGCCTGCAGTAGGATTAGGATATATTTTTGAAGGTACTCAATCACAGTTAGGATCCCTTGAGAGATTTCTGGGACGACCCTTGAGAATCTTATTTTAACTTCGATTTGAAAACTCTTCTTTCCTTGATTTGATTTATCTTTACTTTCTGTTGTTGAACTTGATTTTGATGGATTATTGTTGAATTTGAGTTGTATTTATTAATTTTGATGATGATTGTTGAGTTTTGAATCTTGATGTTAGCTGTTGCATCCGAGTTTGTATTTATATAATTTGATGGATTATTGTTCAGTTTTGATTCTTGATGTTCGCTGATAAATTTGATTTTTGGGTATCCATTGTTGATTTAATTTAATTTTTGTCAAGATGAAATTATATGGACTAGGTCATCTAAGTTATGGAATCTAGTCTTCTATAGTCACATTAGCCAGCATGGTGAGGACATATAGTCTGATTTTGGATATATTTCTCGGGTGTGGGAATTTAAGGTTTTCGTAGCCAAGCTAGCGGCATCGCAAAAATTTTAAATACCATGATTCTAGAGGTATGTGCCTTAGTCGAGGACTCTGTGATTATCGTAGCCTTGCTTACTAGTATGACGAAGATTTAGAGTACCCTGATTTTGGATAGACGCATATGATTATCAGATTGTTCCTTGAAAACTTTTGAACATGTTTTCTCTACTTTTGTTCGGTCTTTCAGAAAAAGAATTATTGGTTGTTTTTGTTTTGCTTCTCATTATTTAACTTAGGAGTAGGAGTAGCTTAGCTGTTATTATAAACCTTGTGTAACTTTTGCTATGAATTTCTTCATAATACAATGAATCGATGATTTTTGCTAGACCTTATTTTGGATTTGATATTATAGTTCTGGTTTCAAAATGGTTTCCTCTTTTAAACAGATAAGCAGAACAGATTCTATTATCATTTCTCTTCCTACCAATATTTTATTACCATCATTCTTTGTCTTATATAACTGTCCTGATTACATCAATTCTCTGTCTCGTATCTAATTCTGTCAGCTATACCTTGAAATCCTTGAATCTTCATATCATTTTACCCGAGACATGTTGAGGAAATAACGTAAATCATTAGTTCGAAAATGACGTAATTGGTTATCATAGGATGATTTTGTAGGAATCAGAATGTTGGATGTCAAATATGAAATTTTTTGAGATGGAGATATGGTAAAGGTTTAGAATGAAATCGAGAGATAAATGTAATTAATTTAGAAACAACCACAGAAAATTTTGGTTATGAGTAATTCATGAATGTATTCAAAAACTAATGAGGATATTAGAGGCCAGCCTAGTTTAAGAACTTAGAAATCTTGGTTATTGATTCGTGGGAACTTCTACTCTAAGGCTATGTAGAGATTTAGTAAATGAAAAGAGAATTTAATTGTATTCGATGATTTTGCGAAATTGAACTAGATATTATAAGAGGGTGACTAGAGCCAGAGAGAACACAAGGATTTTAAGTTATAGGAATTAATTTTTGATGATTGGGGAAAATTATAGAATTCAAAAAAGATAATATTTGAAGGTAAACATTGAAGAAATATGAAGGTTGATTTATAAATAAGAATAAATTTTGTATGACATAGTGGTATTGGAGTTTAGTAAATACGAGACTCGATTTAAACAAGTTCAAGGATTTCATAAACTGGATTTAGAGGTTTCGGATCTAATTTAGAACGAGGTGAAGGAATTTGGAAATTTGATTAAATGAATAAGTGTTGATTCCTAAATAAGAGGGGTATGCTTCGTGGGAGATGTTTTAGAAGTTTAGAATTTTGTCTATGGTGATCATGGTAAAGGTTTAGATGACTGAAGGTTATAAATTTCGATGATAGTCATATGAAGGTTGATTTTCATATTGGGACTTGTGAGATAAAAATATGATTTGGCAAATGATAAACTTGATGGTATTAGAGAGAGATGATTAACTTGACTTCTTATGAAATCCTTCCTTGTTCCCTAAAAGGTTTTCAATATCATTGAATCCTAGCTCCCTTAATCACGACCAAATCGACTTGATCATCTTTTCTTATCATATTAATATCTTGGGTTGTACTCAATTGAATTAAATTTAATTGTGACCTGAATCTCCATTCTTGTATGCTCGTGCTCAGACTTCGATGAACCTGTCCTCCATATTGCCCAAATCTTGATTTCCCAGAATTGATCAACTTAGATCGTATCGTAACTAAAATTTCTTAATATTATTGTGATTGGATTTCAATGCTATTGACATTCGTTCCTTAAACATTTGATTTTGATTTTCCTTGAGTAGTACCTTTCATCGTACCAATAGTCTTGACCCTTGACCGTACTCAATTTATTTGAATTCCATCATGACTTGGATCTCTATCATATGTTGCTCGTGCTCAAAAATCTCGATTTTAAATTTTTTGAACATAAATTTAAATATTGATTAGCTTTATTCTTTATCATATCAATATTTTAATTTTGATCGCAATCAAACTTCGATACCCATATCACTCGTGCATAAAACTCTGATTTATTCTTGAAAACGACTAAGTTCTATTCCAATTTCGATTTAGCTTCACACTATCCTTGATTATACCGAATTTCAAGCTTGATCGTGCCTAGGCTACTACGATACTCTTTATCATATTTAAATACTATTCGACCAAGGTTAAACTGACTTTATCTTCGATCGTGTCGAACTAACGATTATGATCATGTTCGAATTTTAATACTAGTATCCAAACTCTTTTCTGACCATGATTTACTTCCTGATTATATCTAAACTCCTTGTGATTAGTCATGCCTAGATGACCCGGCATGACTAGACGACTATGAATCCCATGGTCGTGATTTTAACGACCATGACTATCGTACCGATTTTGCCTTTGAATCGTGCTTGAAATTTTTGCCCTTGATCACGACTACCCGATTTGATTATCATAAAATTGAGTGATCATATCCGAAATAATTTTCCATCGTGCCTAAAATTCGATCCTCTAGTCACCGTGCTGCTATTTCCTTCATATTTCATGACGAGATTTTGATTTTCGTCACTCTACTTACGTCATGCCTAAGTGATTTTAGTTATTCCAAGGTTTTAAGCCTCGATTTGGTTCGTGATCAACTGGTTTGATCCTTAGTCATTAATCGTGCCAAACGTTTCATTACTCCTAGCGATGACCAATCGCATCATTTTCGTATTTGACCGTGCCTTTACAACCTTAAATCTAACTTTATCGAACCTAGATCCCACTAATCAATAGTTCGGTCTAATTCTAACTAAATCATAACTGAGCATTTTTGATTTTTCTAGCAGTGACTTTGCGCTTAAATAACTTGAGATTTATTCTAAATGGTGCCTAAAACAACCTTGATACCCGGTCACAACTATATGATTAATTTGTCATGCCAGAATCTAGACCTTGCTTATGTCTGAACCAATTTTTGCTCTTTCCATAAATTCGATTCTATAGATACCCGTGCTTAGGGTCCATTCCTAAAGAATACCCAAGTTTTGGTTTTGTAGTCAAATCTTGAATCGTGCCAAAACCTAGATCAATTCTAAATTTTTTTTAAAAATCACGTTCGAACTCAGATCCTATTTCATGACCTAATTCATCATGCTCATTAGACTTTCGATCATGACAAAATCAATAGTCGTGCCCAAACAATTTCAAGTTGATTATCTTGATCGTGCCATTGTCGTTGTCTTTTGATCATGTCTAAGTTATTGCCTAAATTTCTATCGTGTTTTAACTCCCCTGCCAATCCTTAATTTCGAGGACGAAATTTCTTTAAGGAGGGTAGATTTGTAACCTTCGTTAACCAATTTCTTGGATTTTAAATTTTGTATTTTTCAAAACTCTCAATTTTCTGAATCTCGAAAAACGTACAAATTCTAATTTTGAGAAAAATAATTTTTGACCGTGATTGCTATCGGTCCCTGTTGATTTGGTCTACTATTTTATGCAATTTTATCCTATTGGAATTTTCTGTCCATTCCTTAAAATCAATAATTTATAAATATTTAATTTTGTAAAAGAAAAATAATATTTAACAAATTTATTTTTCGATATTTTCGAAATTGATTTTTTTTCTTATATTTATTTACAAAATATTGCTATTGCAATTTCTAATTTAAATTAGCTAGTGATTTTACTGGCAGTAATTAACTAATTAATTTAATCACTAGCATATGTTAGCAGTTAGTAACTAAGTTAGCATTAGTATGTTAGTTTTTTTTCTACTATTTTTCTTATATTCTATTATATGTACAATTTTTTCTTTAGGGTTTTCTTATATTCTATTATATGTACTCTCATGATCACAGAGTCTTCCTTGAATCACCCATTTATGGGCATTCCTAGAATCACCTATTTTTGGGCCTACCATGTATCACCCCTTGTGGGCCATTGCATGGAATCATAACATAACCTGGCTGGATCCTTGTGTATTGATTGGGGGTACGGGGGAGTAGAAGTAGACATGTGAATAATATCCAAGTAGTATCTCACCTGATCACCTCCGTAGTGTCTTATCAGAATCTCATATGCCATTCACATGTTTATATTGTACTCTGACTCACTAGCCACGGTTAGTTCTCTACTTATAGTAGATATTTCTATTACAGTTCTTTCTCTGTTTACATTCTGTACTTTCTTTCAGTTTTCTGTATCTTACTCTACTGCATGCTTATAATTCTAATCTACTATGATCTGTTGAGATGTATTGTGCTCGCTCCTGTCCTGACTGGACCTGTTGATAAATTTTACAGATAGCTTGGAGGTTGCCTGCTAGCCTAGAGGAGACACATTAGAGGTTGTATAGATAGCTAGGGTTTTTCTTATAGTTATTTCAGTTGTCTTGAGCTGTATTTATTCTATAGAGTACTGTATTGAGATTTGAGATGTTTTCTGAGTTTGTGTATCTTAGACACTTAGACTTCTATCTGCTGTATCTCTTTGTGGATTTCATGTTTTATCTATCTTTTATTATGCTCTACCTTAGATGTGATTGAGACTGTATTTGCTATGTTACCTCCATTCGGAGTGTATATACTGTACGGGTACCTTTATATTGTTAGATGTTTGACCTAGGACGGTGTTCTACTGCCGACACTGCGGCGTAGGCTGGACATACCCACGTCTCGTGCCCTTACTCTAGGGTACGGGTCGTGACAGGCAGCCACGGTCCTCTGCGATCCCTCCAGCTCGACCTGTCTACGCTCTGTGTGCTGCGTAGACTCGGTGAGCGTGTGCAAGATGGTAGCTGTAGCCTGCTGCAGACTCATCAGCTCCTGTATACTGTGCTCGACCGTATCAAATCGTCCGGTGATCATCGGATCGTCGCTCTGCCCCAACTGCCTCAGAAATCTGCTGCTGCAACTCGCGATGCAGCTCGTGGAGCTGTCTGCACACATCCTACGCTCGTGATGACGCCTGCGAAGCTGGAGACTGCGCACTGACAGAGGGGGCCCGGGATGACTCTGAAGCCAAATAGGCGCCGTAGGATCCCGTACCGTAGTACGTACCATTCTGAAGACCGCTAACTGCGGTCATCCAGAGCTCGTCCGGCGATGGAGCTGTAGGCGGCTGGGAGGAAGTACCAGCCCCTCCCTCTACTGGCGTACTAGCAGCAGCAGCCGCCTCTTGTAGCCGAACAAACTCGGCCTAGAACAATGTTTGCTAACGTATAAGTGTTTGCTAAAGTCTATATTGATATCTATTTTCCTGTTTTCTAAATTATAGTAAATTAATATAAAGAATAGAACGTACATATGCCTGCGTCGCCCTCTCGTCAATGAACTCCCCAGCCCTCCGATGGGTGACCTGGAAGACGGTCACCATGTTGGGGTCCTCACCCTTTTTTACCTGTTAAAATATATTATCTATTATTAGTATTAAACATTCTATCCAACTATATATAAAATGATGTCCGTCATAGAAAACGTACCAGACGACGAAAATGCTCCGTCATCGGAATGGAGCCACCACACCACTTACCGGCGCTCGACCGCGCCACCTTGGCCTTGTCAGACCGCTCCTGGTACCTGGGCTCGCTGAATCTAGCCTTCATCGCAGTCCACTGCTCTGGCATGATCCAACCATGGATCGGCTGTCCGGAGCGATCACGAGACTTCTGGTCGTGGATCGCATCACGGACGAGCTTGCCTGCGACGGTAGAAAATTGGCCCTCGATCTTCGTCGCCCGGTGTGGCGGATAGAAATAGGTCCTCTACAAGAAGTAAAATAGAAAAGATGTATAATATACACAAATAATTATTAAAATTTAAAAATAAATAAATTTTTTACCTTGAATTGGGCGAACCAAAAGGCCTTCCTATCTGCGGGAGCATCTGAGTAGTTAATCCAAGGCCCACCATAGTTCTGCCTCAGAAATACCTCCAGCTGTCTCTGTACTGCAGTAGGCCGATATCTATACAATAATAATTCTCATGAATATATATGTACATATAATCATTTGAGAAATATATATTAACTAATTAACTTACTTCGTAGGCCCGTCCGTCCAAATCTCCATATGCGTCTCGTCCGGGGGAGCGCATGGAGGGTCGCTCTCACCTTCTGCCTGGGCAAGATCAGTCTGATCGCCGTCCTCTATATGTTCGGCGTTGGCTTCCCCCATGGAGCTGTCGATAGAAGGAATGCTGGACCCGGGATCAGGAATACTGGACGCGGGATCAGGAATGCTGGATGCGGGATCAGGAACGCTGGACGACGATGGAGGAGTCGCCAACCTGCTGGAACTGCCCTGTCCCGGTAATGGACCGGGAACAGAACGGTACAATGGCGTACTCGGAGATGAGGATGAGGGTACGGAATCTCTATCCCCAGCCCGAGGCAGACGGGACTGCCTAATATAAAATCCTCCGCGTCGTCCAGATGGTCTAGTCATACCTGATAATAACATATAACAATAAAACAAAAATACATATTTATATGATAGACATCACAGATTTTTGAAAAATATCATAGTCACAGATAAAAGTGTCACTAAAGTGCCACAAATTTATATGATAAAAGTGTCACTAAAGTGTCAAATATGATGATAAAACTAACGTACAGATTTAATCCTCTTCTAAAAATTCATCTAGTTCGTTTAGCTCATCTTCTTCTTCTTCTTCTTCTTCTTCTTCTTCTTCTTCTTCTTCTTCCTCCTCTATATCTTCACTTTCATCTGCATCTTCCTCTTCAGATAATTCTACTTCTTCTACACAATTAGATGTGTAATGAGGAACTTCCGTCGTGTCCACTTCTATAATATTTATTACAAGAGATAGTTTATCCTCTTGATAAGCTATATCGTCAACCGCAAAGGTATTTCTAGCTTTGGTCTTGCATACTGCCCACCAATACGACCTTTTTGTTCTCCGTTTAGGATAACTTGTGAAGTATACGAGCTGAGCCTGACTTGATAGGACAAATGGTTCGTAGGCTTGATATCGATGCCGATAGTTTATATCCGCAAGACTGTGCTTGTCTACTTTCCAACCTTGACCTTCAATCGGATCAAACCAATCACACCTTAATAACACAATCTTAGCAGGCTCTATTCCATAACTATATATCAGCTCCACGATCTCCCGTAGCACGCCATAGAAATCGTTGCCCGCATCAACATCTTTGTAGTTCGAAGATCTGATACACAAACAGCTATTTTTGGTGGAGTCAAGATCCACAAAGTTGTCTCTGATCGGGCAAGTTGTTGACTTGAACCTAAACCTATTAACACAGTAGCTTAGCCATATTTTTGTAGCATAAATTGGTCCCTTGGCTAGCGTTCTAATAGACTCATTCTCAAGTCTTGCGTATGGAAGATCGACCTAAATACCACGAAAAAAGAAATTAAGCTCATTCTCAATCAAGTGCATATACAGAAAGGTAATTACAGAGTTCTCAAGTCTTACATATGCACTCAACCATGATAGAAAATAATGCCTCATTTCTTGTTCTAGTTCTTCTTCTGTTATGTGTGGCCTACCTGACCTCACATTATCATTAAATATGCTGAAAACAACATCGTTCAATTAATATAATAGTATAATAATCAACACTATTAAAATAATATTGGCGTATTAATTACTTGCTCCTCCAGTTTCTCTACTTCCTCCTCGTCGCAGTTGAGTAATACATACACCTGAGCAGCCCTTAGCTCATCATCGTTCAAATATCTCTTCTTCATTTTACCCGATGGCTTTCTTGGAGCATTGAATACCTTCAGTATTGTATCATTACATTCATGATCTTCGTCATCGTTTTTGGAAGCTCTCATTCTATTAGTTGCAACATGAGGCTTGAAATACATCGAACAAAAGTTTGTAATCTCCTCGAGAACATAGGCTTCACAAATAGAACCCTCGACCCGTGCCTTATTTTTCTCCTTTCTTTTTAGGTGATTCAAATGTCGCTCGAACGGGTACATCCATCGATATTCGACGGGTCCACCAACACGTGTCTCATAGGATAGATGAATCGGCAAATGCTCCATAGAGTCGAAGAATCCAAGAGGAAACACCCTCTCTAGCTTGCACAGTGTTACCGCAATGTCCTTCTTTTACTTTTCTAGACCATCAACGAGCAATTTCTTAGAACAAAGATCCCTGAAGAATATGCTAAGCTCCGTCAATGGATCCCAAACTGCCTGCGGTAAGAATTCCCGAAATGTAATCGGAATTAACCTCTACATGAATACGTGACAGTCGTGGCTCTTCATACCCGCCAATTTATTTTCCTTCGGATCGACACATCTTCTCAGATTTGACACATATCCATCTGGAAATTTTAGGCCCTGGATCCACCGACAAAGTCTCACTTTATCCTCCTTGTCCAGCGAGAAAATTGACTTCGGCAGGAACTATTTTCCATTCTGCTCTATCAAATGCAACGCAGGACATTTGCATATTTCTTCTAAGTCCAACCTGGCCTTGGGATTGTCTTTCGTTTTTCCCTTTACGTCCATCACAGTATTAATTATATTATCAAACACATTCTTCTTAATATGCATGACATCAAGATTATGTCTGATCAGATTGGTACTCCAGTATGGCAGATCCCAGAATATGCTCCTCTTTGTCCAGTTATGATCTCTACCAAATCCATCACACTTGTACCCAGTTGTAGGATCTTCGATAGCACTTGGAAAATCTCTAACCTCCTTCCATATCGTGGCTCCACGCCACCTTGGCGGTGGATCACCCTTCTCTATAACGCCGACACGGAATGCATTCATGTTCCTTCTGAACGGATGACCTTTTGGCAGAAATTGTCGATGACAATCAAAGAAGCACGGTTTTTCTCCGTGTTTCAAGCGGAAAGCCTTAGTACGGTCCATGCAATACGGACATGAGAGACGGCCATGAGTGCTCCATCCAGATAACATTCCATAGGTCGAAAAGTCGTTGATGGTCCACATAAGGGTTGCCTTCATCTGAAAATTCTGCTTCCTGGAAACATCGTTCGTGTTAGCACCTACTTCCCATAACTGATTCAACTCATCTATCAAAGGCTGCAAGTACACATCAATATTCCTTTTGGGATTGTTCGGACCAGGAATTATAACGGTTAGAAACATGTACTGAGTCTTCATGCACATCCAAAGTGGTAGGTTATACGGAGTGACAATCACAGGCCAGCACGAATACTGGGATCCCGAAAGACCAAAAGGAGTAAAACCGTCAGAAGATAGCCCCAACCTGACATTACGCGGATCTGAAGCAAAATCAGAATACACTCGATCAAAGTGCTTCCACGCTTCTCCATCGGATGGGTGATCCAACACTCCTTCAATCAGTTCTCGCATGTGCCAACTCATATTTTTGGTCATCTCTTTCACCATAAATAATCTTTGCAACCGCGGCGTTAAAGGCAAGTAGTACATTGAATCCGTCGGTCTTCTTGCACCGGTAGACCTTCCTGTACTAGTTGTCTTATAGCGATCAGCACCACAAAATCTGTACACATCTGCGTCCTTGTCGTCTTTGTAGTACAGCATGCACCTATTGCGACAAGAATCGATTTTCTCGTATCCCATCCAGAGCGATCTCACCATCCTCTTAGATCGATAGAAGTCTTTAGGTAACTTAGCACCCGCCGGCAAGATCTCTATAATCAACTCCAACATTCGGTTGTAGCATTCTTGCGACATGTTAAAATCTGACTTAATGCTCAACAGTCTTGTAACCACCTCCAACGGTGAATGATCCTCACAACCAGGATACAATGGAGTCCTTGCATTCTCCAGCAACTCTATGAACTTTACAGCATCGACATTCGGTGCCTCCTCAACTGCATCATGAATGAAACTAGGCCCCACAGTATCGAAAACCATGTTCACGCACCCGTCGTCGTATGCATGATTATCTGAAACAAAATTAGATCCCGCATGTATATACGGCTCAACATAAGGCTCCGGCTCTGATGCTAAGGAAACAAGTTCTCCGTTTATGGTCCACTGATAGTAATTTGGCGTGAAACCTCTCGAGTACAAATGATATGTCACTTCCACTTCTGGATAATATTTCACGTTATGATATTTCACACGCGGACACTTAATTTTTGTGCCGTCCATGTACTGAGGGAACGCCTTAGCAAACTGCAGGAACTGCTCTACTCCCGCTATATATTCATCATGCACACCACACATATCATCAGGACGACGATTGTACATCCATGAACGATTCTGCAAGTAGTAATTCGTATCCATTTGGAAATAATTCTGCAAAGATGGACACACATTATCCAATAGGCACAAATTCATATATTATATCTTATTATGGGACACACATTAGTAGCGGACAATTACTAATAACAATGTTAGGCATGATTTCTAGTGCATGATATGCAATCTAGGTCAAACTAGGTTGTACTAAGTCAAACAAAGTCAAACTAGGTCAAGCTAAGTCAAACAAAGTCAAACAAGGTCAAACTAGGTCAAGGGTTGACCTATAGTTGACTTTGTCAACTCTTAGTCCAATCTAGGTCAAATGTTGACTCTACTTTGACTTTCAGTCAAAATAGTCAACCTTGGTCAAACAAGGTCAAATCTAAGTCAAATATCCTATTTCTAGTCATTACCTACCAAGGTATCCTTTACCTTATCACTATTGGTATCCCAATACCAATACCTTAAGTTGGAATCTCAATATCTTAGTCTAGGTAACTAATACCTTAACATCCACTTTACCTTAGATACTAGATAATACCATATCCTAGTAATATCCTACCCTTAGGCTAGTAGATAACTCAATACCTTAGGCTAATAGATATTACCATCTACCTTAGGCTAGTATCTATCCACCTGCCTTAACATCATACCCATTACCTTAGCTAATACCTTATCCTTAGGCTATAGGTAATTCTTATTACTTTGCTAATACCTTAGATACCTTAGGATACTAACTCTACCGTTCTAACAATATACCAACACTCCTAAGATACTCTAATATTTACATAGAGATATACCCTATAGGGTATCCTATTACCATAGACTAATCTAGGACACTCTTAAGATACTAGGATATCTAACTATCCTAGGATACCAAATTCTAGCCAAGATACTAACTTAGGGTACTAACTCCTAGCCCATATCCTAATATCCTATTATCTTGATACCCTCAAGATACTAGCATAATCTAACTACCCTAAGATATCTAACTTAGGATACTAACTTATCTAGGATAAATAGGATACTAACTAACCTATCCAAGACACTAACTAACCTATCTAGGATACTAACTTCTAGTATCCTAAGATATTAACTCACCTATCTAACTCTAGGATACTAACATCCTAAACAAGATATTAAATTAGTGCCTAGGATACTATCCTAAATATCTAACTTAGGATACTAACTTATGTGTAGACACTAACATACTCATCTTAAAACAAAACCACACCCCCCCAACATAATAAGAGACACTAGCTTCTAGTCACTATTGCAGCTGCTGTCCTCACTGCTCTTGCTACTGCTGTTAGCAGCTGCTGCTGGCATTGCAGCTACTGCTGCTACTACCCTGCAGCACAAGCTGCTGCTGCTGCTGCCTTTGCAGCCACTTGTTCCCCCCTCTTGCTACTCTATCATACCCTCTCTAACACACACACAACACTCAATACCACATCTAAATCCCTCTCACCTTTCTCACTCTCAAACACACACACACACACACACACACACACACACACACACACACACACACACACACACACACACACACACACACACACACACACACACTCTAACACTTATCTCAATATCCCTTTTCACTCACACTCACACTACCATACTACCATACTACCACATCTAACCTCCCCTTCCTCAAACACACACTAAAAAAACACAATCATACACTCACACACTCTCACATCTCATCACAAGCACAAACACACTATTAAAATAATATCTAATCCCTTTCTTCAAACAAACACACATAACCACAAACAACCAACCACCAATCCAAGCCACAAACACACAAACCAAAGGCTAAATGGATAGCCAATAACTTGCCATGCTTTCCCCTCTCTCACTCTCACACAAGACACAACCGCACACACTATATATTTATAAACTTTTATCTAAAATAGTCCACATACATAAATATATACCAATTTATATTATTTACATATATACATGACTTGTGGGTCAAAAATACATAGATATATATAGGAATCCATATGAAAATCAATTGGGATACATTAACCATGACTAACCTATCCTCATTTATGCACAAAACTAAAATTAGGATTCTAAATGACCTATTGGGCATTTCTACAAATACTTGGTGTGTAACCCTCCGTGTGTGTGTGTGTGTCTCTGTGTGTGTGTGTGTGTGTGTGTGTGTGTGGGAGAGAAGGAGGAGGAGGAATTAGGTTAGGGTTTACCGCCGGAGAGGAGGAGTAGCTCGGATTAGGGGAGGAGGAGCTAGAGGAGGAGGAGCTCGACGGGGGGGGGGGGGGGGGGGGGGGAGGGAGTCACCGGGGGGGAGGGAGTCACCGGTGGGGGGAGGGGAAAAAAGAGTTTCGAATTTTCGATTTTTTGAGTGAGGGGGAAAAAGGAGTCCTGTGCCCTAAGTAAAAAAGTTAGCGATGTCAACAGTGGACGTCGCTAACCGTCGCAAGCATTTTAATATAAGCGACATATTTTCTTAATATGTCGCTGAACGTCGCTATTCCGCGACATACTGTATCTAGTGTCACTGAACGTCGCTATTCAGCGACGTTTTGCGTCGTCATTAGAAAGGAGTCGCTATATTATATAGTTAGCGACGAAATTTTATTCCATCGCTAAACAACGTCGCTAATAGAGCATATTTTAGTAGTGGTTGTAATGTCTTACTTGATTCCAGACACGATATTTTATGGACTAGTATATGTCGGATCCTGTCATGAGATGTTGTTCCCGGATTACTTATTATATTGGTGTAAGACTCGACTTGTTACTTGTACTTGTATAGACATGGACTTGGGAGTGGACTGATCACCTGCTTTTGAATCCCTTGTCATGACGTATTATGTCCGGATCCTTTATACTATTCGGGGATGGGGAGTTATTAGTGGTTGTGTGATCAAAATTCCCACATTGTTCTATTGTACACATTGTTCATAGCTATACCCTCGCCTCACGACGGGTAAAGCCTTAACCTACATTGTTCATAGCTTTCCATGGTGACCGGCCTTACCGCTCTATTGTATACATTGTTCATAGCCGATCGGATGGAAAGCCTGAGTATATTTTCCTAAGCCGATCACATAACACACTAATAATTCAAGGCACCTTTTATATTTATTTATCCTAGGAGGCTAAGTTCTGTTCGGGAGAAGAGTTACAACCCCGGTCCTCATTTGGTTTAAGGATTGTAACTCGGCTTCCGAATAGTTCCTAAGCAATCCTACATATATATTGTCGTCCTATTCAGTACTCACATCCCTTTTACATTTCCTGCTAATTTTACCCTGTATTTTACATATCTTTGTCTTGTATTTCATTATACCATCTCTTATAGTATTTGTCAATTCACATGGAACTGCTGTTGGTGTTTGTACTTGCTCATTTTCTTAACAGGATAATCGTTGATGTTTACAGAGTACATGTTAGCTGATTGCTTTACCTTTTACGGGTATGGCCAGGATAGAGTTTGATGAGACATTACCCCTGGAGCCCGTAGATGATATAGCCCCTGTTTAGACTATTAGCTAGATAGGTTTGCCTGGACTGCGATCCAGCGAGTATTTTCAGACTATAGTTTTATATTATATTCTGTGACTCTGGGATGTTGTGTATAGCTCTGGACTTGTGTGGATCTTGGGCTTATTTTCTGCTTTTATCTATCATATTTCCTTTCTATGCTATCTACCTTAGTTTTATTTTGTGATTGAGACTGTATTGCTATGTCACCTCCATTCGGAGTGTATATACTGTACAGGTACCTTTATCTGTTTTAGTCGTAGTATTTACCGACCCTATATACAGCGTTCTACCGCCGATCCTGCGGCGTAGGCTGGACGTAACCACGTGCTCGTGCCCCTCTTCTGGGTGCGGGTCGTAACACGTTTTTGTGGTGGCCCATACAGGTCAGAGTCGCAACTAGTGCGATTTCGTAGTAGTACTTGACTTAAAGCGCTGCTACGAGCCTGCTATTAGGATATAGGTACTAGGTTATGATAGGAGTTGCTCAATCACAGTTAGGAACTCTTGATAGATTCCAAGGATAACTCCTGAGAATCTTATTTCGAAAAATCTTGAGTTTATTCCAGCTTGCCTCCATTTACACTTCCTTGATTTGTTGTTGATTTTGATTCCTGATGTTTGTTGTTGACTCTGATCTTGCATTGAGATAAATTTTGTGAATTGAATTAAGGTATATCCTGATAAGGTAAATGTCTGCTTTATTTATGGAGTTTAGAATTTATCGCAGCCATACAAGCTAGCATGATAAGGACATAGAGCCGGATTTTAGATATGCTTATCCTAGTTATGGAATTTGGATTTTTTTGCAGCCATACCGGTTGGCGTGGTAAGAATTCAAAATGACATGATTTTAGGGTGTATATCTTAGTTGTGGACTCTATCGTTATTGCAGCTATGCTTACTGGCGTGGCAAAAATTTTGGCAACATAATTTCAGGAAGACGTATATGGTTATCAGATTATATTTTAAATTGGATCACTTTGTTATGATCGGATGAGCAAGAACAAATTCTTATCATTATTCTTCCTCGTCTTGGTTAACTCTGTCTATCTACAGCCACAATTAGGATTTTCTCAACATGATTGTTTGTGTTCCATCTTCCTATGATTTGACTAAACTCTTCTTCGCTAACCACTTGGGTAATTCTTCTTGTCCTTCCCGATAATTATTGAAAGTGCCTCATGGGTTGATTCAGAAAAGGTTCGAAAAGTATATTTATTCTTGTATTACAGAATTGGGAGTTTGCATCCAGAGAAATACTAGCGAGGTATAACTTCAGATAACGGCATCATGGTTAAATATGTTTCCCGAATTCTACTTGGACCACTCCCTAAGCATTTTGACTAACATCTTCTCCTTTATTTTGCAAAAATTATTTGGAAATATTTAACGGATTTAGCCAAGTTAAGTTCAGGAACCTATATTATCTGGCGTGGCAGCTGTGTACTGCAGCCATCCGTTTTATTATGGAACAAGAAAGTTAATCGCAGCCAGATGCACGCTAGCGCGATAGTAACTTCATGTGACATAATTACGGAGGTATATGGTTCTTGAGTTTTACTTTGACTACGTCCTATGCATCTCGTTTGGCCTCGTACTATTCTTGGAAATATTTCGACAATATTTTCTGTCTTGCGTGACCCTTACCTTGCTTAAATATTGATAGGGATTGCTAGACCCAGTCTCAGGCCCTTTGCCTTCTATTTTGATGATTGGATAGCCAAACCTTGTTAACAGATTCTGTAGTGTAACTATAATATGTTAATGTGTAATTGTGATGAGTATATTTTTTCGGGAGATTTATTGGGTTAAGCTTATAGGACAGATATGAGTGACTGACTATAGTGGACTTAGAAACCATTCAGGATGATTAGTTTGATAGTATAGATTAATTTTAAGGTATCTTAGATGGAGTAAAGAATATTATATTATTGTGACTATGGATTAAGGACTAGAATCTTGTGCTTAGGTTCGATGACGTAGTTATGATAGAAGGACCTTTGTTAAACCTGAACCAAAATACCTGTAAAAAGAAACAACATAAATGATCACCAGGGTAGCAGATTGGATACTGTAGCCATAGCAGTTGTATATTTTAGCTTGACCTATTAGATAATTTTTAATTTCGATGACGAAATTTTTATAAGGTGGGTAGGATGTAAGCCCCCTGAATTTAGGGCTTATTTTTTCAATTTTATAAATCAATTATTTTGAATAAATATTATTATTTGATTATTATTTGATTTAATGCTCTTTTTCGTGCCTTTGATATTTGGAGTATCAGGGATGTTCATCTCTGGAAACTCTCTTCATCAGTGTGGAGTAGACAAGATTACCTTCACGTTGATATATCATGTCCCATCCAAACTTGTTTCCTTGTACTCTTTTTGTTTCACACAACTCCAGGTCAATTTAGACCATTTGATCATTAATTGATTTTCCCACTTTTATCTTTGATCATCGTGAGCACGTTACCGAGACTTTTAATTTAGGAGCACAAGCCTAGCCATTTTCTTGAAATCAACTTGTCATGCCTGATCTACTCGAGACGCTCTTCACCCATGACCTTCGTGTCCCACTCAGACACACCATCTTGTGCTTCATTTGCTTCGCACAACCTTTGGGTCAATTTAGGCCAATTAATTATCCATCGTAATTCGTGACCTGACTTCCAATTTAATTTCGGGACCCGACATCGACCCAATCTAGTCGACCCAAAATATGGACATGGCCCACATGAAGCCTACTACCCGCCTGACACTTGTGTCCCATTTATTTGAGCCCCCATATGCTACTTATTTACACATGATTATAAATACCTAAATTAATTTAATTATTGCACCATGTCCGATTTTGACCCGACCCGGCTCGACCGAACCCTGTCCAAGCTCCATGTTACCCCCTCATGAATATCCACACACTCATTTTTCCTACAAATATTAAATACCTATTTTATCTATTTTGAATATTTATTGGACAACCCATTTTATTTAATTTTCTAAGGATGACCAATTTTTACTATATTTAAATCTTAGCCTTCCATTTTTTCTACACACCATCATCACCATACAAATTTTTCCAACACAAACTAACACCCCCCAAGCTTGGCCGGCCCTAAAAACTAGGGAGAGATAATTCTCTCTCTCTCTCCTCCTTTTTTTGCACAGCACACACACCCACAAAAAAATAATTCCTCACACATTCCCTCTCCCTCTCCAAAACTACACTCCTCTTCCTCCCTAGCTCAAAACCGACCACCACCCCCATGGCTGAGCCTCTCCTTCCTCCCCATGCCCGACCACCTTAATCTCCTTCCCGACTTTCCTCCCTCATCCTCTTCACAACCGCACACCACCATTACCACCACCTTCAACATTACCAACACCAACACCATCACCCCACCGCATCACCACCGCTCCACCGCCGTGCCCCGCCGGGCATCCGCCGCGCCAGGCCGGCGAGCTTCCCGACCAGCAACGCGACCAGCGCAGCAGCAGCGGCGCTTGCAGCAGTGTAATACAGCAGCAGTAGCAGTGGCGCACGCGGCAGCAGCCACTGCCGGCCGGCCGCACGTCGCCCCGGCCACCGTCGCCACCGGTGAGCCCCCCACGGCCGTGCACATGCTGGGCGACCTCCCTGTGGCGGCCACTGTCCTCTGGGATGCGCCGCCTAGGCGTTTCGTGCGTTTGGCACGGGTTCCCGTCGTGACGAGCTCGGAACTGAAGTTGAAATGGCGTTCCGTCGCAGCGACTTTGTGCACATTTTTCGAGAAATCCGACCGTTGGATTGGCAATTTCTTCGCTCTATCACATTCTTGGTATATCCATCTTCACTCCCCTCAATTTTTGTCCGTTAATTTTATCGTTTAATACATCAAAACCGGCCACCAAGTTGACCGTTTAAATTATGTT
Source organism: Iris pallida (assembly GCA_029216955.1). NCBI lineage: Eukaryota > Viridiplantae > Streptophyta > Magnoliopsida > Asparagales > Iridaceae > Iris > Iris pallida. Next base: position 26,210,700 of record JANAVB010033017.1, read on the forward strand.
ATTTTTGGACAGTTTTGCGGAGCCAACTTCGTCGGTTTGCATCTCCTCCATCGCAGATCCGTCTGGCATGACACTGGTTCCAATGCGAAGCTGGTATAACCCTCTTTCTACCCCTCCAGTTTCGTTTCATTGTGAGCACGTTTGATTGGTTGAGTTCGACGCCAATGTTGGCCGTCCGAATTCGTAATTTCTAACTTGTAAAATTCTATTTTTGAACCTGGGACACGGAATTTAATTTCTGACACCACCAGTAGACTCGTGGCATCGTTCTGGCATATTTTCATATAAAGTTTGTTAGATTTGGAGGACATGAGCCCTGATACGCATTTCGGTGCAAAGCGGGCCCCACAGTACGGGTCAACGGGACTTTTTGACGCCGGCTCATCAGAATCCAATTCCGGATATACCGTTGAGTTCGTATCGTTATTCTGGACTCGTTGACATATAATTTGCTAATTTTTAGTGGACATTAGTTCCGACACGTATTTTGGTGCAAGTCGGATACCAATATCCGGATCAACGGGTCGTTTTGAGATCGGCTCATCGGAATCCAATTCCGGATATACGGTTTAGTTTGTATCATCATTCTGGACTCGTTGACATATAATTTGCTGAGTTTTGAGGACATTGGCTCCGACACGCTTTTCCGTGCAAATCAGAATTTTAATGTTCCGGTCAACGGACCAATTTGAGATCGGGTCAACGGAATCCAATTCTGGACATACCTTGAGTTCGTATCGTCATTCTGGATTCGTTGACATATAATTTGTTAGGTTTCATAGACTAGTATTCTTGCACGTTTTTTGGTGCAAAGCGGGTCCGATACGGACACCGTTTTGACCCGAAATTACCTTTTTGCTCCTGTGTCCAAATTGGACTTATGGATAGGCAATCCTAGCTGATTTGACCATTCTGGACACGTTGGTGATGTTTGTTTCATCATCCGACAATATTTGTAGATATTTTCTCTGTGTATTAACCTTTATTTATAACTAATTCTTATTAAGTTGTATTTCGGAATTAGTACAACGAAACTGAGATCGGTCGATTCCAGTGATCTCACATCGCTGAAATTGGCAAGATGATCATGTGGATCATTGTGATAAGATAATTAACCTTAACATTGATTATCTTATCTCGATTTACGTGTCGTAGGTTTCGATGTACGAATAACGAGTTGTAACTTGATATTTTAAATTCTTAAATTAGAGTTGACCCCGTTTGACCAAGATATATGGTATCTTGGTTGGTAATATTTAGGAATAGTATGCTTAGGCTAGTTTTGACCTCGGTTGACTAAGTTTGACTGCTTTGACCAAAGGTCAACTATCAGTCAACACTTGGCCTAGAAATATCTAGAAGTTGACCAGAGTTGACCAGTTAACCAAAAGTCAAATGTTAGTCAACATTAGCCTAGTTTGACTTGGTTTGACTTCCTGTGACCTAGTGTGACTCAATGTGACCTAGTTTGACTTAGTTGGACTGAGATTGACCTAGATTACATTGCTTATACTATATAATCCTGCCTAACACTGTTGAACCCTAATTAGTTTATATATATCTCATCTTTAGGTTTGTGGCATCACTCTGAGCATCGACCCCATTTGACAGCTCAGGACCGCAGGCGAGTACATTCACTGATAGTTTTCATTGTCTTGATATCTACTATATCCGATTCAGTTGTAATGTCTTACTTGATTCCAGACACGATATTTCACGGACTAGTATATGTCGGATCCTGTCACGAGATGTTATTCCCGGATTACTTGGTATATTGGTATAAGACTTGACTTGTTACTTGACTTGTTACTTGTACTTGTATAGACATGGACTTGGGAGTGGGCTGATCACCTGCTTTTGAATCCCGTGTCATGACGTGTTATGTCCGGATCCTTTATACTATTCGGGGATGGGGAGTTATTAGTGGTTGTGTGATCAAAATTCCCACATTGTTCTATTGTACACATTGTTCATAGCTATACCCTCACCTCACGACGGGTAAAGCCTTACCCTACATTGTTCATAGCTTTCCATGGTGACCGGCCTTACCGCTCTATTGTATACATTGTTCATAGCCGGTCGGATGGAAAGCCTGAGTATATTTTCCTAAGTCGATCACATAACACACTAATAATTCAAGGCTCATTTTATATTTATTTATCCTAGGAGGCTAAGTTATGTTCGGGAGAAGAGTTACAACCCGGGTCCTCGTTTGGTTTAAGGGTTGTAACTCGGCTTCCGAATAATTCCTAAGCAATCCTACATATATATTGTCGTCCTATTCAGTACTCACATCTATTTTATATTTTCTGCTGATTTTATCCTGTATTTCACATATCTTTGTCTTGTATTTCATTATACCGTCTCTTATAGTATTTGTCAATTCACATGGAACTGCTGTTGGTGTTTGTACTTGCTCATTTTTCTGACAGGATAACCGTTGATGTTTACAGAGTACATGTTAGCTGATTGCTTTACCTTTTACGGGTATGGCCAGGATAGAGTTTGATGAGACATTACCCCTGGAGCCCGTAGATGATATAGCCCCTGTTTAGACTATTAGCTAGATAGGTTTGCCTGGACTGCGATCCAGCTAGTATTTTCAGACTGTAGTTTTATATTATATTCTGTGACTCTGGGATGTTGTGTATAGCTCTGGACTTGTGTGGATCTTGGGCTTATTTCCTACTTTCATCTATCATATTTCCTTTCCATGCTATCTACCTTAGTTTTATTTTGTGATTGAGACTGTATTGCTATGTCACCTCCATTCGAAGTGTATATACTGTACATGTACCTTTATCTGTTTTAGTCGTAGTATTTACAGACCCTATATACAGCGTTCTACCGTCGATCCTGCGGCGTAGGCTGGACGTAACCGCGGGTCGTGACAATAATGGGAGAACACAAACTAGTGGACGAGTTCTACTTATCGGCACTCTTCGACGAGAAGTACGCCTATGAGCTCTAACTCCAAGAAGCCCTCGTCTTCGAGTGCCCGAGCTGCCGCAGGCTCTTCTGCGCGGGCTGCAAGGTGGCGTGGCACTCCGAGGTCGGCAGCGACGAGTTCCGGAGGCTGGGGGTGGACGAGAGGAGCAGGGAGGATGTCCTGCTGATGGAGGTTGCGAGCAAGAAGTGGAGGAGGTGCTCCAGCTGCAGTTCTATGAGGAGAAGAAAGATGGGTACAACCATGTAACATGCAGGTTTGTAGAGCCTTTTTTTTCTATATCATTTCCATGTAGGGTCGGTTCAGGGGTAAGTCCAACAAAACTAGCAGAGGGGGGTTGATGGTCATCCGTGATCCTGAGCTTTAGAGAAGAATGACCTTTGGAGAAGAAAGATGGTCTTGATGGTCATCCACGACCCTGACCTTTGATGGGATCATGCTGAGTCTGGGGTGTTGCCCTAGCAAAGGAGGGTTGTCCAAGTCCCAAGTCTTGTCTAGCTTACCCTAGGAACGGCCTTGTCCAGGTCCAACGTGGCCTACAAGAGGTTGGGGTTGTTAGTCCCGATACGTGGATATAGATAGAAAACAGGAGTTCAGCAAGCCTACACAGTAGGTGCCATAAATGAGGAGTTTAGCAAGCCGACATAGTAGGTGCCACAAATGAGAAGTTTAGCAAGCCTACACAGTAGGTGCCACAAATGAGATAGATCTCAAGAACAAAGTTAGGCCTCCCTACTCAGTAGGTGCCTTAAAACCTGAAGAACGAGTTACAGAGAAACAGAAGAAGAAGAAGAAGAGGATTAAATCTGCTGGGGTGTAAAAATACCGTTGCTCAAAGCAAGATTCGCCTCTATACGATCCGCTTCCTGGAACCAGCAAGTTCAAGAGAACTTCTGGAACGCTCGTCAGTCAATATTTGTGACTTAAATGGGCTTCTTGAACTTTACGGACTCCCTTAACTCTCTTCTTTGGTGCAACTTGGAAAGGAGACAAGGGGGCTCTATTTATAGAGTGGAGTGAGACCTCACCATCTCTCATATTCGATGTGGGACTAAAACACCAATACTCTAAAATAGAGTTTGATGTTTTACATCATCCCACAATCAACATTGTCGAGTGCTAGCCCACGCCTTCCCTCCGAACACTTCCGTACATGCAAGAGACAACTTGGAGTCCGTGTCGAGTCCGAGCCCGCACAACAAAAATTAACTTATGTCCTTGTTGGAATTAATCATTTTTCTTTCTAGGAAAATACTTCCACATGGCACACACTTGTGCTCCACTACACCTCATGTGCACACCTCAACACAAGCATTGCTTTGTATTGAGATACTCACCATTTGGTATTTCCGATGTGGGACTATCTTTCCTAGTCTAAAGACAAAAAAAACTCTAACAATCTCCCACATATCTTAATATATGGGTTGAGCGTTCCCTATAGTGACTGTCCATCATGTATTAGGAAAGATGTCGCTGACGACTTGAATCTTCCCATATGGGTCAAATAACAGTATGATACAAGAATGGACTAAGCCTTGAATTCTGCACGATAGGTGCAATTCTTCCCACTCACATAATATAGTTATCTGTGCTTCTGGGTGCACATTAAAGGCCATATGCTAGCCTGGTTTTGGTGTATGTATTTTGGGCGTCTACAAGTTTACCCTCAAGAGATGGCCTGTATCTCTATCCATACACTCTAGGTGAGTTCTTTTAAAGAGTCCTTGGTATGAAGCCTTGCGCTTTCGTGCAGTGCTACGCCGCTATGACATGGCTTAAAGCTGAGGCTTTATCCCTAACTGAGTACCTCATCGTAGAGTCATACTACTGTAGCATGAGGTCACAAGCCTCTTTGTAGTGCCAAACTATCCAGCATGAAGCCTTGCACTTCTGTGCGGTGTTACGCCGCTATGACATGGCTTACGAAGCCGAGGCTTTACCCTACCTGGTACCTCTTCGTGGTGTCATGCCACTGTAACATGAGGACACTGGCCTCTTTGTAGTGCTGTCTACTACTCTTTATTTATAACATACAGCATTAGGCTACCTGCCTATAAGCGATGCTACGCCGCGGTGATATGGCTTGCTAAGCCGAGGCATTACCCCTACCTAGGAACCTCATTGTGGTGTTACCCCACTGTAGCATGGAGTCCATGAGCTCCTTTATAGTGCTGCGCTACCGTGCTTCCTGTAAAGCACAACAGACATTCACTCTATCTGAGAACTCATTAAGGCATTTAAGCCATCCTCTCCACATGACATGTTCTCCGCAGAGAACTATAGTAGACAACAGTGGTTATGGGTTCGTATCCCTTCTATGTCCCTCAGGACTATGTACCCACTGTTATCTGATATTTTCCCAATCAGTGGTCCTTCCTTGAATTAAAAGCTAGATGCCTAGTAGATTTCTCTTTGAACTAATAGCATAAAACTTTATGGTAGGATTACACAGATACAATATCAGAATGCCTTCAAGCCTATTTTTCTTGATGTGTCATCGACCAGCTGGCACTTGAGGCCCTTTGTGAATGGATCCGCCAGGTTCTCCTGACTACGAACATCAATTACAGCAATAGTTCCCCTTTTAATGAGATCGTTTATTGCTCTGTGCTTCAGCCGCACAGTTCTCTTTTTTCCGTTGAAGAGGTTATTTAATGCTACTGCTGTAGTCGCCTGGTTGTCACAGTATATCGGTACCGCCGGTATCTGAGCTCCAACCACTGGAAGATCATACATGAGCTCCCGAAGCCATTTTGCTTTATCTGCTGCAGCTTCTAGTGCATAGAACTCAGATTCCATGGAGGAACGGGAGAGTATAGTCTGCTTCTTCGACTTCCACGATATAGCAGCTCCACCTAAGGAAAAGATGTATCCACCTGTGGATCTCTCGCTCTCCACCTCTGAACACCAACTAGCATCACTAAAGCCTTCCACTACTGTTGGATATCCGTTGTAGTACAGTGCATATGTCTGGGTCTTCTTGAGATATCTCATCACCCGCTTCACAGCTTTCCGTTGTAGTACAGTAGTTGCGTACATCAAACTCCCGATAACGCTAGAATACTCCAACTGCTTGACGCTCTCCTTCGAATTTGGCTTCAGCTTCTGATCACACCTGTATGGCGTATCGATCCCTAGAAGATCCTGATACCCGTAGCGTGTGAGCATCTTCTCAATGTAATGAGATTGTGACAACGCCACTCTAGTGTCTGTCCGGACGTTTATGTCCAAGATGACATCTGCATCCCCCAAGTCCTTCATACTGAACTTGCTTGAGAGGAACTTCTTTGTCTCCTTGACATTGCCTATATCTATTCCTAGGATTAGCATGTCATCCATGTACAGACAAACGATGACTCCTCTTCCATCAGCGAACTTCGTGTAAACACACTTGTCCGTCTCGCTAACTCTGTAGCCGTTTGATCTAATAACTTTGTCAAACTTCTCATGCCACATCTTGGGAGCTTGCTTCAAACCGTACAATGATTTTACCAACTTGCAGACTTTGTCTTCAAGACCTTTGACGACAAATCCATTTGGCTGTTGTATGTATATCTCTTCGGTCAGCTCGCCATTCAGGAATACTGTCTTTACATCCATTTGATGTATCACCAACTTATGTATTGCTGCTAGAGCAATTAACATTCTGATGGTGGTCATCCGCGCTACTGGAGCGTATATATCAAAGTAGTCTATCCCCTGTTTCTGAGAAAACCCCTTGGCTACCAGCCTGGCCTTGAACTTGTCAATAGTTCCATCTGCCTTCATCTTCTTCTTGAAGATCCATTTACATCCGATGGGTTTTGCTCCTTCAGGTAGATCTACTAACACCTATGTGTTATTGGAGGTGATAGAGTCATACTCGTCATTCACTGCCTCCTTCCAGAAGATAACATCTCTGGTCTTCATCGTCTCATCATAGGTAAGCAGATCTGCTTCTACATGTTAGGTGAAAAAGTCATCTTCAAAGTCCTTTGGTCTCCTCACTCGTTTGGCTGACGGCTCTTCGAGTTCTGGTTCAAACGTTGTTTCATCAACAACAATTTCTTCTTGGACTATGACATCGTTGGAAACCTCAGCTTCCTTTGCACCATCATTATTCTCCGAAATGTCCACGAGAACAATATTTTTATGTCTTGCAAACTTGTCTTCAAAGTACTTCGCATCACGAGATTCGATGACATGGTTAGACTCCAAGTCAAGAAATCTTTGAGCATCACTTTTCTCGGCATACCCCAAGAAGATCGTCTTCGTAGTCCTTGTTCCGAGTTTCTGAATCTTCAGATCCTGAAGTTTTACGTATGCCAGACACCCCCACACTCGAATGATATTCAAGTTGGGTCTGACTTCGAACCAGAGTTCATGAGGAGTAATATCAAAAGTTGTATACGGCACTCTGTTCAGAATGAATGTGGCCGTCAATGCAGCTTCTCCCTAAAAGTACTTTGGAAGACCCGCAGTTAACAACATTGAGTTCATCATCTTTGTCAACATTCTGTTCTTTATTTCTGCTACTCTGTTGGATTGAGGAGAATACGGAGCAGTAGTCTCGTTGATGATTCCATGTTCTTTGCAGAACGATGTGAAATCATGAGATCGATATTCTCTGCCTCGATCACTCCTCAACCTCTTGAGTTGTTGTCCAGTTTGCCTTTCAGCTTCAGTCCTGAACTCCTTGAACTTTTTGAATGCTTCATCTTTTATTTTTATCAAGTAGACGAACGCGTACTTTGAGAAGTCATCAATGAAGGTTATGAAATACTTCATCCCGGCCTTCGTAGAGAATTGTTTGAAGTCATAGATATCAGAGTGCACCAACTCCAAAAGATCTGTGCTTCGATTGACCCGATAAAAGGGTTTCCTTGTGATCTTAGTCTGGGCACACACTTCACATTTCTCCACATTTCCTCCACATTTGGAGATAAGTCCTAGACTAGACATTTTGTTTATCCTTTTTATAATAGACATGTCCTAGTCTATTATACCACAACTCAAGAGTATAAGCAGAATTGGAAATTGTATTAATGTTCTCTGACTGGGTTACAACCTTGAGTTTAAACATTCCTTCGGTATAGAAAGCTTTTCCGAAGTATATTCCTTTCAGGGACATCACCATCTGGCCAGCATTGATATCCATCCTCAGGCCTACGTTGTAGAGCAGGCCTCCAGAGATCAGGTTCTTGGCAATCACGGGAACATGCTTCACACCTTGATGCGTCAGGGTTTTCTCGGATGTCAGCTTCAGCTCCACCATCCCGATCCCTTGAACTTTAGCTTATGCCTGGTTCGCCACCATCACCTTCTCAGAGGTTTGCTGGTATGTGGTGAACTATTACTTGCTTGAGCAGACATGGCAGGTGGAACCAGTGTCTACCCACCAGTCAGAGTCAGCCTCCACCGAAGTGACCTGAGCAATTATAGTAATACCGTCAGTAATCAATGAAACCTTATTAGGCTCACATTGCTGTGACTGCTTGGGCTTGGATCTACATTCACTCTTGTAGTGGCCCTTCTTGCCACAGTTAAAACAAGTCACACTGGACTTAGGCTTCTTCTGTTTGAAAGACGGTCCCTTCACTTTCAGATTAGTGAAGTCTTTCTTGTGGTAAGAAGCCGCCTGCTTCCCCTTGGAGTCTCTTGTCTGTACCAGATTGGCCTCGGCCAATTGTTTGGACAAAGCATCCATCTTCTGTTGAGAATGCATCTCGTCCTCAACGTGGATTTTGATCTCGAGTTTCTTCCGATGCATTCTTGCGTAGAACGTATTCCATCCAGCAGGAAGTTTCGAGACGATCCCTCCAACGACAAATTTGTCGACGAGGGACATCTTTTTATCGTCCAGTTTCTGACGAAGTTTCAGAAACTCCTTCACTTGAGGAAGCATCGTCTTCTCGTCTTCAAAGAGCCACTTGTGATATTTTTTGACGAAAAATATCTTGCTCCTATTTTTTTCTTCCTCGTACAACTTTTCCACAGACTTCCATATTTCTCTGGCACTATCCTTCTTTGAGTAGGATTCTGCCAGGGAATCCTCCATAGCATTTAGGATCAGAAGCCTACAAATGCTATTCTTCCATCTCCATTTGGCCTGAAGTTTAGTAGCCGCAGTTATAGCGGCAACATACCCAGTATCTGGAACAGTATGTTCCTCTTCAAAGAGCATGTGGTCAACGTCTCGGAGTTGAAGGGTGAGAAAGACCTTCCTCTTCCAGACTTGATAATGCTCTCCATCAAACTTTTCCAACTTGCAGTAGTCAGTTTGGAGGAGTGAAGCATTAATGTTTTCCATCGTACTAATCTTGTTTGAGATTGTTAGTCCCGAGGCATAGATATAGATGGAAAACAGGAGTTCAGCAAGCCTACACAGTAGGTGCCACAAATGAGGAGTTTAGCAAGCCTACACAGTAAGTGCCACAAATAAGGAGTTTAGCAAGCCTACACAGTAGGTACCACAAATGAGATAGATCTCAAGAAGAAAGTTAGGCCTCCCTACTCAGTAGGTGCCTTAAAACCTGAAGAACGAGTTACAGAGAAATAGAAGAAGAAGAGGAGGATTAAAACTATTGGGGTGTAAAAATACCGTTGCCCAAAGCAAGATTCGCCTATATACGATCCGCTTCTAGGAACCAGCAAGTTCAAGAGAACTTCTGGAACGCTCGTCAGTCAATATTTGTGACTTGAACGGGCTTCCTGAACTTTACGGACTCCCTTAACTCTCTTCTTCGGTGCATCTTGGAAAGGAGGCAAGGGGGCTCTATTTATAGAGTGGAGTGAGACCTCACCATCTCTCATATCCGATGTGGGACTAAAACACCAATACTCTAAAATAGAGTTTGATGTTTTACATCATCCCACAATCAACATAGTCGAGTGCTAGCCCACGCCTTCCCCCCGAACACTCCCATGCATGCACGAGACAACCTGGAGTCCGTGTCGAGTCCGAACCCACACAACAAAAATCAACTTACGTCCTTGTTGGAATTAATCATTTTTTTTCTAGGAAAATACTCCCACATGGCAGACACTTGTGCTCCACTATACCTCATGTGCACACCTCAACACAAGCATTACTTTATATTGAGATACGTACCATTTGGTGTTTCCGATGTGGGACTACCTTTCCTAGTCTAAAGATAAAAAAATACCAATAGGGGTTGCAGGTGACCACTTAGATCAACCCACAACAAAGATAAAGGGACAACCAAACTAAGCTCCAGCTTGGACTACCCAATCCTCCCCCCCACCCCCACAAGGGATGGAGCCAGGACTCGCGTTAGATAGGGGCCGAGCTCATGGTGTGAGGTGGGTCGGGTTGGGCCGTCCCGGGCCCATTGTTGACCGGACTTGGGCCGGGCCGGACTCAGCCCAGATTAAGGATTGAGCCGGGCTGACCCAAAATTAAAAAAATCCAAACCCGGCCCGGACTCAGACCCAGATAGGTTCAAGCCGAGCTGGGTCCAGGCCGGGCCCGGGTTAGCCTGCAGGCTGGCCAACTTTAAAAAAAAAGATATAGTTGGACCCAATACATACCTTGAGACCTAGCACGAAAGATATTGAACCATGTTAAATAATTTTCAATAACTACATAATTGTTGATATTAAAAAAATGTTTCGTCCCTGGTTAATAGTATGTATCATATGAAAGTAAAAGCTGAGGACATGACATTTAAATACTGATACTAGCAAAATTTTAATTATATTCAATTGTCTGTTGGTAGGAAAAATATAAGTTACATGGCATCTAAATACTGATACAAGCAAATTTTTAATTATATTCAATTGTCTGTTGGGAGGGAAAATACAAGTTAAATGTACAAAATTAAAAGAGTTTATAGTCTGTTTGTTTTGTAGAAGCTAATACCTTTTGTTACCGTTAATTGTATAATACCCTTGTATAAATAAATGTGCATACCTTCAATAACTATTAAATATTTTTTTAGAAAAGTCAGGGGGGCCAGGGCCCCCTTTGGCCCTAATATGGTTTCGTCCCTGAACTCCCCCCCCCCGGAGACAGGACACAGCACGATACGGACATTCCATGTCGAGTGTAGGGATTTTTTTAAGAAATTAGAAATTACGGGAAGAAAAAAGACAATTAACGAAACAAGTCCTAAATAGACAATATAATAAAAGAAAAATAACTGAGCATACAAACTTCAAGTAAACTATAACTGATAGGACACTGCTACGTGGACCGCAATTTTGGCCTGCAGTCCATGTGGCAGCCTCCCATTAGCAAGTCTATCTACGGTTGTCCCCACACAAATAGGAGGGGGGACGAATGGATTTCGGCCACGTAGGCCCGTGGTCACGTCTGCAGGCAGAAACTGAGAGCCATTAATCGTTTCTGTAACTGATAACTCCGTACATCACTAACTTGGTGCAGCTAGAAACTATCAAAGTTGTGGACCGGACGCATAAATTCATAGCTACTGAAATCAAACATAACTTGTTCAGTGCAAATTACATTTCAGTTATTGCATTGAACATAAATTATTCCTCACAAAATAGTAATTTTTGTAGAACAATTCCAATATCCTTGTTTCTAACTCTTCTGCTGTCTATATATGCTTGACTTGTTTGTAGGTGTGGATTTGAGTTCTGCTATGGATGTGGAGTGCAATGGAGTGGTGCTCATGTTTGTTGAAACTGAATTGATGGAATGAGAGTAGGGGGACTGAAGATGCAATGTTCCTCTATTTTGTTTTGTGTCATTATAGACATTGAAACTATTTCCTCTGGTGATATTTTCTTGGTACAGCTTAAGTTGCTATGTAATGCTTTATGAACAATATCCCCACCAATTTGAGAAAATCCTCCCCTAATTGTGCTTACAGTATTTATTTTACCAAGTCTTCATTTGCACTGTTGATACCTAAATAAATTAGGATGATGAACAATATAATATATTTGTTGGACTAAGGCCCTGTCTGTGACTCTGTTCTGATGCCAAAAAACTGAGTTTTGGGATTAAAACTTTGCTGTAGTTTTTGTGTGAGCATTGTTTGGGAATTTGGTTTAGTTTGATTTTGCCAATTCCAAAGTAATGTATTTTATTTATAAAATTAATAAACTAAATTAATGCTACCTTCATAAAAGTTGAATCATCTCATTTTCTCTATGATTCAAGGAGACATGCATATACCAGAGCATCCTCCTTTTGGGCCTTTCAGATACTTGACATTTGAATTTTTTTTTGGGATAATCAGTAGCTTAATTTTATTTATCTAGTGGTGCATTATTTTAAAAAATTTATGATTTATTTTCTGGAACAATTGTTTTAGCATCTATATTTTGCGAACAATATTTGTAATTTATTAATAATGATCCCAATGTCGATTGCAAATTTATGTTCAATTTTTTATTATTAAATCTTTTAGATTTTTTGATACATGAAATCTTTAGTGTAACTTTTGCAAACTGTCACCTTGACAAGTTATTATTTTCGATATTAGGAAAAATAAATAAAAAGAAGATAAAATAATTTGTTCTACAAGAACGTCTTGAATTATCGTGGCATGCTCCCACTTTCTGATTTCTACTATATTAGAAGAATTATCACTACACCAAAACACAATTTTTTTTTGATTAGTAACGGTTATTACGGTGACACACTTGTCATGGGAATAAACATTACAATAGTTGATAAGTCGTTACTAACATTGTAATTTTATTATTTTTGTAATAGTAAAATTGTTACAAAAGTTTAATACACCGTCAATTTAAATCACATGCATTCTATGATCTAACGGTAGCAAAGTGTGACAAACAAAACTTTTTTCCTAATTCTTCAGCAGCCATTTCATTTCATCTCATCTTTCCCTCTCTCCTTTCTCTCAAAATTTTGCTCATTTCATCTCATTTTTCCCTCTCCTTTCTCTGAAATTTTGAGCTTCCTCTCCTTTCCCTAATGCCCCTTCTTCAAATTCAATTTTTTAAATCTCTTTCGTCTCCACCAAAACCCTAACCCTAGATTTCTTCCTCCCAAATCCCTATCTTTGTCTGCTCCACCTCTTTCTCTTTATGGGAGACAGAGGAACAGAGGTGGCTCAGCGAAGGACAGTGATGGATGCGCTCCCGGTGGCAATACCAAGCCCCTTGGCCTCCTTGTATTCAGACACAGCTTTGTGGGAAGAGTATGAGAACTTTGTATATGGCCCCCATTTCAAAGACAATGAAGAACTTGGTATCTGGGCACATTTCATGGATAATGAAGTGGTGGTCGGTGTCAAACCACTTGGTCATCTCCATAGCAGGGAGATTGGCATTTCCTTTTGCCATGGAGAAGTAGGCATCGAAGCCAATCTCTCCACCATTCCAGCCATACCTCCTTGGAATGGCTCCAAGCATGGCTGTTATGTCTTCTTCAAGCATGGATGAATAAGGACATGCACTCTTATATGTGCCCCACATGTCAGCTAAGCTTGCTATAGTTAATGGCCCTAACTTGCTATCCACATGGTATAACATTAAAGAATCCTGAAGATAGCTGCTTTGGTGCCAGTTAAGAAGTTCCTCAAGAGAATGAGGATAATGTTCTGTTCCTCTCTCATCTTCAAAAATCTAGCACATTTCATCAATTGCCACTGACAGCTCAAATGGTGCAATGTTCGTCATTTCCCCATTCACTTTTAGCTGTTTATTGCCATGATTAACATCCGATGAGGATTGAAGCATATGATAACCATGTCCAGAAGTTGCCAAAGTACCAAGCACAAGCTCATTAGCTTTATCACAAGACTGAATACGTGGCGACCTAGCAGAGCTCACTATGTTTTCTTTGGCAAGAAATTTTGTGCATCCATTAGATGCCAATTCTATGCCACCTGCGGCTTCAACAATGTCAACAGTAGCTTCAACTGCATTAGCAGACATAGTTTCTAAAGCACGATGCAGTCTCTTAGAAGGAGACAAAGCTGCTTCAACGTCCATTGCGATGCCTTTTAGTTGATATTTGTTAACATTCCAATGAACTTGATCTATTTCTTCACTAAGAGTACAACCATTTGTGGGCACAGAACTTATAACTTCCTTGACTCTTGCAGTATTACCAATTGATGAATTAACGACACGACTATCAACAGAAATAGAACCAAAGTTTTTGCTAGAGGAAATTGGTGAAGAATTTGTACCAGATTTATTGATCAAGCTTAAATCCTCAGAATAGTCTTGGTCTTCAACTGGCAAAGATGCATCAAAATCAGGGATAGAGACCTCCGGTAAGGAACTGTCAAGGAATCCCTCTGTAGTAGGTTCTTTGCTCTCATCTTCTTCTTTTTTCTCCTCGTCCATCAACAAGTTCCGTTCATACATTTCATCGAGCACATAGACCTCACTCTTAGGACCTCCACGGGCTACTTTTCTTTCAGACATATCATCGAACAAATACGAAGCAGTATGGTACTGCTGTTGCAGATACATCGGTGGTGGTGACGGGTGTTATTGTGGTGGCGGCAATGGTGTCAAGTACAATTGGTGCATTTTATCAAACACATACCTGACAAATTGGTAGTGCCACTGCGGATGCTGTATATACATCGGCAGAGAGCTCTGCATCGACTGGTGGTACTGTGGTGGTGTAGGAGAGTACGATAGAGTTGGATACGGCTGTGGTTGCTGATATTGCGGTGGTGGAGAAGAGTACTACGGAGTCGGATACGGATGTGGTGACGACAATGGTGTTGAGTACAGCTGCGGCAGTTGCGGAGTTGTCGAGTACTGCCATTGCTGATGCGACGACGGTCGGTAGCAGTAGGGGTCATGCTCGGGTGGTGGTTGTGGATGTGGTGGCTCCATGGCCGGAGTGTAGGATCGAAGATGAGATCCGTAACCGTAATGAGGAGATCCCCAACCATATTGAGGTTCCTCTGCCAGACGTTGTTGCTCCTCCAGCGAGCCTCGTCGAACGCCATGGCTGCTCGATCTCGAGATTGGATTTTCGTACGCTCCGAAGTGTGGATCGTACGGCTCTGATACCAATTGATAAGCTCATTTTCCCTCCATAGCATAATTTGAAGGAGCTCGAGTGGAATTCATCATGAATTATCAAGAATAGATCAGAAATTGGGGAAGAACAGTAGAGAATTGAGAATTCTAGGGTTTTTATTAGAGTAACAAGGAAAAAGAAGGAGACATTACAATAGCTAATTAAAACTAACAATTAAAACTAACCGATTGCATTCCAAGCTATCCTGCTATTCCCTCTACTCTGCTATTTATAGAGTTCAAATACTCTAGCTGACTTGGTCCCCAAGCCTTGCTGACTTGGCAACGATGTGGCAATATTGACGTGGAAGGTTTTATTACATATTCCTACCGAGGAGAACTCGAGTGTATGCTGCTCTCCGGATTCTCATACTCTCTGATACTGAGCTTGGACTTGAATGTTCAGATATCATTGCAGGCTTCCCTTCTGCATCTACAAAGAAGGAAAGGTGAAAGCCTCTATACTGAGCCATACTACTGCCACTCACTATACTGCCATACTGAGCCAAGCTTACAGACAGGTCCTTATCAACGAAGCATCATCCCGTGCCATAGGTACCTTCCATGGGTTCGCCTCTACTAGAAGAGGATGGAGAGGTGAAGGAGGTGGCCCTCGAAGGAAACCAGGTGATCCATTTCTCCTTTTCTTCAATTCAAATTTAATTTCCATCTCAATCCTAAAACAAAATTTAACTGTGTTACTTGTGTTGGAGTTTGGCCTTTGTATTGAAAAGTTTAGTCCCACATCGGCTAGGCCAAAGGAGTTGTATCTCTATATAATAAGCTATGCTTGTTTAGAGATGCATAAGTGGTGTGGAGGTGCACATAGGTGTGCCATGTGGGAGTATTTTTCTAATGGAAAAAAAGGCTAAATCAACAATGAAAGCATTCATACTTTTTGCTCTTGGGAATTAATTTCCAATGGAGCTAAGCGACTCAGACTTGGACTCAGACATGGCATCTTGTTGGCGCACTTCGTGCGAGTGGCATGCGCTGTGCGCCAATTGGCTTAGATCTTGTATGTGCACGATTTAAGCAGTTGCAGCACTTTCAGGAGCGGTTTTTACCACGTCCCGAACGTTCTGCTAACTAGGCAGTTACAGCGCGGGCCTATATAAGGTTCTCTCTTCTCTCTCTCTGTACACATAGAATATACAAAAGTTTGCAAGTATTTTTAACACAGTTCCATAAAGTTCGAGAGAGCATAGAATAGCAGTACCTGTGCCACTTAGTGCCACAGGAGTTCGCAGCCATTCGAGGAGTCAGAAAAGCGGAGTGTTCCAAAGTTCTCCGTCGAACTTACTAGTTCCTGGAAACTGTTTGTGTGGGGCAAATTAAGCTTTGAGCAACGGTAATCATTCACCCCAGTAATCTTCCATCTATCGCCAGTCATCCAAGTTGCTCCTGTCTATAGCAATTCGCTTAGTATCTTCTTTTTAGAAGTACTACTATCGTTTGCTAGTGTTACAAAATCTTTTTAGATTTTCGTAACTCAGAATCCTCCAAGGTTCTCTGTTGATCACCTTATTTGAAGTGTTGCATTGAAACGTTGTTTTTACAATTGTTTTATTTTCTCAGCTTTCCATCGAAAATTGTGCCCCGGCAACAACTTGTTTACATGGCACTGATATTATTTTTGTTTGTTATTCCTAAATCCTAATAGTAGTAGTTCATGTGGGTCTGGGGGTCTCAGAGGAAGAAACTAAGCTATTTGATGTTATTGTCTTGAGTGTAGGTTTACGAACGAGCTACCAGATCCAAGAGCACAACCAAAATCATTGTCCATGAATACTAATAGAGATCAGTAAGCAGCTTATCCAATCAACTAAAAATATTTGGAACATTTCATTTCATATAATACTTTTTTTTAACTCTGTGTTCTCATTATTTGACCAGCTTGTTTCTTTGTAATGTTTACTGTGTTGAATAATTCCCCACAAAGTATTTTCTTTTCTTTTACCTAATATCTCTTCCGTTATAGGTACTTAAAGATTAGGTTAAACATAAACACCATCTTAATGATGGAGAATGATTGGAAATTTGAGTTTCTCGACGAATTTTTTTGTTATGTATCGGTGTAGAGATTTCTTATATAAATAGGTATTACCTACCGGTCAATATTCTTGTGTGTTTTGGTCATGTCTCAGTTTTCGGCTATGCTAGTACAATATGAGATGTTTATGGATTGTTAAGTATGCTACCTATTCATTAGGTTTTTATCCATTAAAGAAGATGGGTCTTTTCTAATTGGAGTTTCACAATAGTTTTTTGCCGACTTCTGAGTCTTACAGTTAGTTTTTGGTTGTTGATGACATTAGCGTATACAAGTAGGAGAACATGAAGCTGTTTACCTTTACTATTTTGCTTTTGAATCACTGGATTGTATGTTGTTCAGACATGGTTGTTTTTCGTTCATCAATACTCCTGATGTTTACCTGTAACACCCAATTTTCTAAATGAGGGTAATTTTAAAATTTTGTGATTTTAATTATTAATTATGATATTTAAATAATAATATGATTTTTGGTGATTTTTAATCATTTTTAAAACTATTTAAAAATCATGACTTGTGATTTTGATGTGCAGCTAGTGAAACCCTAGAGACTGTCTGCCCTAGGGCCTAACCATGTGATTGTGATATCCATTTATCATTTTTAGCCTAGGGGTAATTTGGTCATTTCGACTTATTAGAATTATTTGATTAATTATTGGATTGATGGTTGTTGAAGTTGACTTTTACTAGTTGTAACTTAAGAGACTAACCTAGATGTTGACCTTGGTTGTAGTGACTTGACTAGCATGGTGTGACCCTAGTCTAACTTAAGTCAACTCAAGTTAGGTCACTTAGGATCAAGTTTGAAATAGGAGGATTGGTGATTTTGTCCATAGGCTTGAGACTTAGAAATTGGTTCCATGACTTATGAAACTTGGGCCATGGCCCATGACCTAACCCTAATTTTATCCTTTATGACCAGCCACCTAGGGATTCCCAACCCTATAAAATCTTTCTTCCTATTGTTCTTGCCTCTTTTGTATCATTTCTCCATTTGGCAAAAATTAAGGTTTGTTCCCTTCTCCAAAATTCTTATTTTATTCATTTATCCTCCTTTTTCATCCTAGTCTTTTGCATTGGGTTCTAAATGATGTTTATGGACTGTTGGAGGAGAGCTATTTCAGTTTGGGATCAATTTGGAGTATTTGATTATCAAGGAGAACACCCCCCATTTGAAGCTTTTTCTTGCTATTTGTACCTATAGGTAAAACTACTCAAATTGTGCTAATATTCTGATTTCTTTGCATATTAGGCTAGATCTAGGTGTCCCCTAGCTGTTCCTAGAATTTGGGTGGATTTCGTGTTTGTTTGGTGTCCGTATCGGACACGTGTCATAGTGTATATGTAAGTGTTTGTTAAAATGCCTCTTAGGAATTTATTTTTGATTTTTGTAAAACTAATTACATGGAATTGTAGATGTATATGTGTACTTTAGATTTCATGAAGACTGAGTCGGTTTTAGTGTCGTGTCGTGTCAGCACGAGGACACGAACACGCACGCAGTAGGCTGCGGACAGTGCCCTGCTGCTCGGGCACTATAGCGGACACGACACAGCACGTCTTGACATAAAATTTTGTGGACACCTAGGCCACGTTCTGACACCACACTGACAAAATTTCAAGTGAAATGATCGAGTATCGAAGGAGTTCTCAAGCTCGCACGGATCCCGTACTGTCGCACACGCACTGTACACGCGCGGAAATCACTTACTGATATGCGTCTTGTATCGAGACACGACGCGACTTGGACACGAATCAGGGCATCGACCCTCTAGCCCTATGTTCCCCCTAACCCTAGACACGAGCACGTGGCCTCTCGATCTCTGTGTCGAGCCCAAATCGACTCGACACGCAAGCATGAAACAGCCCTTCACTGATTCTGATGCTGTGTTCGATTTGAGTTTGGACACATTTGTGTCTAGTTTCTGGACACTAGGACACTTCCACGACACGTTCACATTTGACACTTGGTTTACCAACTCTTTAAATCGAGTATTGATTGTATTTGAATTCGAATCATGGGATTATCCCTAATATTTCTGATACTAACTGTAGGTTTAATTTCTGAATTTCGAAACTAGTTTAAAACTATTTTTCTGGTGATTAAATTGTGATGTTTGTTCACCTAGATGTAACTGAGAATTAACACCCTGTCCACTGCATATACACACTCACACATGTGCACACAACTGAATCTGAGAATAAGTTCAATCACTCACACTGAAACCTGAGATGCACAAATTCATGTTCACACACAAACTCACATGACACATCTATGCACTGTTTTCTTTTCCTGAGATTTACCCACTGTTAATTTGAGAATTTAACACATTAATTCCTATGCATTACTCACACACTAATTTGAACACACTCTCCCACTGATTTGTTGACACTCACATATGCAAGTGACTGAATATTATCTATATTCCATGTTTTCCACACTTAAACCCAATGCCATGTTAAACTAACATGTCATCAAGTCCATTTCATTCTGAAATGTAACATGTGTAGTTGTTAGCCATTGAATTCTGAACACATGATAGCTAAACCTATATGCCTAAACCAAATACATGTGGTTATGAACCCCTTTCAAAGTACACTATGTATGTATAAACCTATATGATTTAACCCATGTTATGAACCTACCCTTAATTCCCATGTCAACTTAATACCATATATGTTAACCTATTTAACCTTGATGCATATTAACCTCCCCCCCCATGACACATACACACTGATTTTTGTGTACACTTTGACACTCACACACTCACACACTCACACAAATCTGAGATTTACACACACACACACAAAGCTGGAACCTACCTACTGACTTCCCATATTCACACACACATTGATGACATGTTTACACACACTTTGGAACTGTCATCCTAAGAACTTACACAATGTCAGACACACACTAACTCTCTCCCCCCTCTCTATATGTTATGTTATGTCCTAACCTATATAGGTATATATGGTTTAGGTATATACATTATGAGATGGATGGTTATACAATGAATGAATGTAAGGTAGACTTGGTAGTTTTGTTTTGGGTATGTGGTTGCTATATGAATTAACCCTTCCCTTCTAACCCTGTACACAGACACCCACACTCTATGTTCACTACCATGCTATGAAAACCCTTCTCTATATGCTTGCTAATATGTGTATAGACATATATAGAGTTATATACATGCATGTTATATGTATATAGCTAAACTTAACCAACCTTGTTTCTAATATATATAGATGTATACTTTGTTAGCCATGCATGTTAAGTACAATTAGATGTTGTAATGTAGATAGTTTAACCTACATGCCATGTATAGAATAGTTAGTATTTTGATACCCTTTCATGTCCACAACCATGTACACACACACCAACCACATAGGCCCTTACATGCTAGTTTTTCTCTCTCTCTATTTACATATTGTATGTGTAATGTTGTATATATATATATATATATATATATATATATATATATATATATATATATATATATATATATATATATATATATTATATATATATATATATATATATATATATATATATATATATATATATATATATATATATATATAAAATATATATATATATATATATATATATATATATATATATAAAATATATATATATATATATATAATATATATATATATAAATAAAAATAATAATAATAATATATATATATATATATATATATATATATATAAATATATATATATAAAATATATATATATATATATATATATATATATATATATATATATATATATATATATATATATATATATATATATATATATATATATGAATTCATGATTAATAGCTAAATGTGATATGCCTTTGATGTGTGGTTTGTGTTGGCTTGTATAGCCTTGGGATTGATGTGTGCTTGCTAGCCTAGGCTTGGTTAGGCTTAGTGAGACTTGATTGGGTTAGGAGTGGCCTAGTTGACCTAGTTTGACTAGTGTGGTTGACTAGAGTTGACCAAGTGTTGACTTTAGTCTAGTTTGATCTAGAGAGCATGCAGATGCATTGTACATTTCATCTATCATCCCCTGTATATGTATTGACTTGTGTTGCTCTAAATAAGAGCCAGATACCTCATCTCGGGCAGTATATTCTCACAGATATTCAGATACCAGGCGAGTACATTCTCTGATCATTTCATAACTTGCATAGGATTATATTTCTGCTCTAGATTACCTTATTTGATGCTGTCATAATATTATCACGGATTGGTACTATATGGATTCCTACATTGAGATGTTATCCCCCTCGGGAGCATCGGATATATCATGTCGTATGTTTCATGTACATCATGTATTCCTCGCTCTCATGTTATTCATGTTTCTTATGTGCTTCATGCTCGTTCATGCTCGCTCGTGTACTCTCATGTGCTCTCATGTTCGGTCATGTTTTTCGTATATTTCATGTATAACCTATACTTCATGTGTACCCTTCATGGGCCTTCATGTGGAATTCTTGTGCACTCAGTTCTGAGCCCTCATGTATACTTCATGTATACCCATCTATGGGCCTTCATGTGAAAATCATGTACATAACGTAACTTGTCTGGATCCTTGTGTATTGATTGGGGTATGGAGGAGTATAAATAGTCATGTGAACAATTCTAAAGTAGTATAACCATGTACGCCTCTTTAGTATATTTATGTGCAAATCCAGCCGTTCATATGTCGACTTTGTACTCTAAATCACTAGTCACTGGTAGCTCTCTACTTATAGTAGATATTTCCATTATAGTTCTCTCTATTTACATCATGTACTTTCTTTCTGTTTCATGTATCGTACTCTCTTGCATGTTTATATTTTCTAACCTGTTATGATCTGCGTGAGATGTATTGTGCTCGCTCCCATCCTGACTGGACCAGTTGAAAATTTTACAGAGGATGATGAGGAACCCTGCACCCCTTACTATGGAGCTTGCCTAGATGACACTCGCAACCTGGGCCCCTTGGGAGGTTCAGACAGCTTCTGAGGATGATACCCATGCATAGTTTAGATAGTCTAGACTGTATTCCTTTTCTTGTTAGATTGTTGTCTTTGATTTCAGAGTTGTATTATTATGGAGATGTTGAGACATGTGTTTATTTCACTTATTGTACCTCAGTTGAGGATTTCTTATCTATTCCATCGTGCTATATTCTACCTCTAGATTATGATTGAGTTGTACCTTCTGTGACTTGTCCTCCAGTCGGAGAGTATTTCATATTGTGTTAGTTATGTTCATGACCTAGAACATCGTTCTACTGCCGACACTACGGCGTAGGCTGGGCGCTGTTACGTACTCGTACCCTCACAGTGGGTGCGGGTCGTGACACGTTTTAAGTGGTGGCCCATGCAGGTCGAGTTTGTGTAGTGGTATTCGAACTAGAGTATCACTACAGCCTGCAGTAGGATTAGGATTATTCTTGAGGTACTCAATCACATTAGAAAAAACTCTTAACTGATTTCCTGCTATCTAAATTCCTGTTGAAGATTGCTTCCTTGAATAACAGTCCTCCCTTGAATTATCGTTTCTATCTCAGTATTGATTCCTTGTTTGATCTGTCTCCAGGATGGTGATTGAGACACGATCGCATCGCTCTGGCCCAGCAGACGCTGGTGAGAGGTCTACCACCCCTCGCCCGATTGTGGACGCTGGAACCACAGCACCTCCTGTTTCTGCTCATATAGGAGCTTCTGCAGCTTTTGGGAGCGCACCTCCACCTGTCCAGAGGTCTTCCCCCGTCATTCCGGATATGTATCAGCAGTAGTTACCTTCAGGGACAGTAGATGCGGCTCAGATGTTTACCCTTTTCCAGCAATTCTTGGAGACTCAGCAGCAGATGTAGCAGAGCCAGTCTACTAATTTTTGACAGAGCATACAAGATACTCACCAGTTGGTCAGGACGACAGTAGAGCTGGTGGCTGCTCAGCCACTGGGAGGTCAGATACAGCCGTATCAGCCGGTCAACCCTTTTGTTATACTAAAATATTTTTATTTTGATAATTTTTAGGTCTGATTATTGCTAGCTTACATGGATCAAATGGTCAACCCTTTTGTTCTACTAAAATATTTGTGATTCTTTTATGGTTATATGTTTGTGAAATTTCACTGAAGAATGATATTAGGCTCTCGAGGAGCCATATTTGTTAATTCCTTTAGTAGTTTAAGTATAAACCAAATTAGATTAATGGGGTTGGGTCGTGCTTTCGATTCGAGATAACAAATCACTTCCTACCAACATTTTTTGTAAGTCGTTACTCTGGGTATGCTTCAATCTATGTTGTTTAAAGTATTATAATGGGGACTTTCAATGTCATTTCTTTTATTTTATTTTTTCTGCACTCCAAATACACTGTTCCTTGCTTATGAAGGACAGAGGTAGACTATGAAAGACTTAAGGATAAGAGTTTTCAGTTTTATGATAATTATTGTAAATAAAAGATTAGATTACTATAATTCTTCACTTTAACTGGATAAGGAGCTTCTTTCGGATATTACCCATTTCAAGTACCACTTTAGGTCAGTTAGATATTGTTGTAGACTCATAAAAGGACATTCTTTTCTTTTTAAGTTCTTCAATATTTCAGGATAGGTCGTCTCTCATCTAAGATTGATCATTGTGCATATCTTAATAGATTTCTTATGATACGGTGCTCCAATTTTTCCAGAAAACTATTACTTCTCCTAGACGTGGAATCCTTACAATCGATGAATCTAATGTAATGTGTGGGAAAAGGCAAGCGTACATTTGTTTATACAACACAGAAACTAACCGCCAACCTAAAGGCTGCTTTTGCTGACTACTCCTGGTTTGGGAAAATATATTTCTGGTTCCATTATTTTTGAGGAGACACACTATCAGTCCACGACCGATGGGAAGAAGTTTGTGGATTGCTTGCGTGATGAGAACATTGTGCCTGGTATTAAAGTGGTAAGGTACTTGTGTGCCAGCAAGAATCCTAGTCCACTATGTTTCTTCACTGTTTTGGCTTTATGTCATAATCTTGAAAGTTTTTCATTGGAAATGTTGTTTAAGTAATGTCCCATTTCCTGTCATTTTTAAGGGTTTGGTACCCCTTCCCCATACAAACAATGAACCTTGGTGCCAAGAATTGGATGGATTGGCTTCATCGAGTGTTGAATACTACAAGCGAGGTGTACGCTTTGCTAAGTGGTTAGTTTAAAGTAAATGTGGGAAATATTTCCATTGACCTTCATTTGTACCGTCTTCTTGTTGATACTTTGGCATTTCCAAAATTTTGTAGGCGAATAGTTGTGAGCATCCCTTGTGGTCCTTCTGCTCTTGCTGTCAAGGAGGCTACTTGGGGGCTTTCTCGCTATATAGCTATCTTTTAGGTATCTTCTGTTGACATTGTTTTTTCAAACAGAAGTAGAGCTTTCATCAATCTGCCTTTGCATACATGCATGCACTTGTGTCTATCACTGACTGTTGCAAAAAGTAACCAAAATTTTTCCAACATATTCGAATAGAACCTCATAATGAACAAAAGAACTTTTAGTTTTGGGCTTGGATTCAGTTAATACACAATGTGTTGGAGGGTTGCTCTTCGACTACATGAGCTAAATTTAGCCACATAGCCTGCCGACCTGCCCCCCTCCCCCCCACTCAAATCCCTAACCCTAACCCTCTCCTCCTTCCATCAGCCGCCACCCAATCCCTCCAAACCCTAAATTAGATTTTTTTTTTTAAATTATTGTTGGGATTCTCAGAGGGTAAATATTTTGTTGTTTGCTGGAACCTCTGCCCTTCAATGCTTCTTTCGGAAATTTAACAAAGAGCATACATATGGTTTGTTGTGCATGAATCTTTGTTTCTTTCCTTGATCTTCACACCAGGATCTAACAGAGGTTAACATGGGTTATCTCTCTATCCTGGCTTATGATCCACTCTCTGCTTCCTATGCGCGTGTACGAGTTCTGGCTTTGTTTTTAGCGTATTGGCAGAGTTGCTGTGTTTATCAAGTGGAAAGAAACATATCGACAGTCGAATCTCTGACAGATGAGAGACTCTACGGCGAATAGCAGTGCCACAGATACTAGTGTCGGTAACACACTAGTGGGCACTAGCACGACGATTTCCTTCATTCGACTTGTCGATCGACGATTCGAAGGGCCAGAGGGATACTCAACATGGAGAAAGAAGGTCGAGAAGACACTTCGAAGAATTGGGTTGTCCAAACATCTGACCAATATCCCTCCAGCAGAAGATGATCCCATATTTGAGCAATAGGAGACAGATGACAGTCGACTGTTTACACAGTTGATGAATTCCATGGAACCATCGGTGGAAGACATGGTCCAAAATACGGACTCCGTAAAGGAGTTATGGGAGGTACTGGCAGTGGCGTTTGATGGTAAACGCAATTTGTCTTGTATCTATGACTCAATCATTGGTGTATACCAAGCAAATCAAGGAGACAAATCTCATAAAGACCATTTTCGGGCCTTTAAGGCTATGACGGATGAGATCGACCGTGTATTACCTCTTACGTCGGATATTAATGAAGCAAGGGCTCAACGTGAGCAGCTTCATGTTATGGCTTATCTTGTCTCTCTCCGTCCTGATGCAGACTCTGCTTGCTCCTAGATTATTACTGGATCTGATGTATCGTCCCTATTGGAAGCACACTATCGTGTCCTTCGGGCAGCCAAAGCCGTTGAGACTACTCCGGGTGATGCTCTTGTTGATCGCTCTGCTCTCGGGGCCGCTCGTACGGGATTCCGTGGTGGTCGTGGTGGCCGCCGAGGTGGTCAAAATATTGGTCGCGATGGAGGACGTTACAATGGTGGACGTGATGGAGGAAGACTACGCACATGTTTTAATTGTGGTCAGCTTGGCCATTTCTATTGGCAATGCACTAAATCACCGGCGGCTAATATCACCACTGATGCTCTTGATGATGGTGTCCGATCTATTCAGCTGACTTCGAACTCATATACATAATTTTTTGATTTTCAGGCGCAATATCGTGGTGACGGTTCCACATCTAGTTCCATATCCAGATATTCAACAGCGTGCATAGTTAAGCCAAAGCAGTAGATAATTGACTCTGGTGCGTCCTCCCACATAACAGGTGATGCAGGTATGATACATGATTATATCCCTGTCTATCGTGTTTTTGGTATTACAGTTTCCAATTGAGGTTCCCTGACGGTCCAAGGACGTGGAAGTGCCAGCCTTTCTTCTGAACTGTCATTCAATTCTGTGCTGCTTACTCCTGGAAACCCGTTCAATTTAATTTCTATTAGTCAAATTACTCATAAACTGCATTGCTCGGTAACATTTTTCGAAAGACTATCGGTAAGGGGCATATGGCTGTTGGATTGTATCTGTTTGACACATCATCTGCGGGGGTCTGTGCCGGTGTGAAAATTGGTCCTTTCAAGTTATATTGTCAGTTAGGCCATCCATCAACCCAAGTTCTCCAGAAAATATACCCTTCTTTAGATATTCATGTTTCCTTTCATTGTCGGCCATGTAGTTTAGCCAAGCATCACCGGGTTGCCTATCCGGTGAGTCAAAATAAAATTGCTTCCGCTCCTTTCGAGTTGGTGTATTCTGATATATGGGGACCTTGTCCGACTGAATCTATAATGGGTTTTAAGTACTTTGTTACTTTTGTTGATGATTACTCACGTGTCACTTTTGTTTATTTGATAAAAAATTGCTCTGAATTATTTAACATTGTCACGATCCGCACCCGTTTTTCGGGCGCTAGCTCGTGAACAAGCCAGCTACGTATCGAGCGAACTCCAGCCCGACTCGAATACGTATAAGCTGTCTAGAATAGGGTATCATGTCTAATCTAAACAAAATCTCAATCCACAGGAATCATATAAAATAAGAACGAACAATTATGGTTCATGGTCTACAGCCCACTAGCATATACGTCCGATTAGACTCTAGGAATAATATGAGTCTATAAAGCTAAGCTGATAAGCAGGATATATCGTAAAAGCACGAGAAAGATAGTAAACCAATAACACTAACAAATACCTGAATCATGTAGATAAAATCAACTACCACCTGCTCAGCTAACTAACTTCGTGTAATCAGCTACCTGAAGAGATCATCAGGTCCTCAGAGGACTAGCAAGATACATAAAACATGCCTACTAATATGACAGTAAATAACATGTGTGGAGGATAAGAACGGTGCCAGAAAGATATCTAAAATATGGAAACGTAATACTAGACTTGGCTATCAATCAATCGATTAACCCCCATAGCTTGTAGTATAATGCAAGATACTCCCAATCTATAGTAGGTTTCGACTGTAGCATAATGCAAGATACTCCCAGTCAAGATTAGCCAATTCTAGTATCGATTTCCTCTTCTAAAGGAATACAAGTTCAAGAATACACCTATAAACCGTAGTACAATACAAGATACTTCCAATTTATAGTGTCGCAAGTCAAGTCAATCAATCAATATCAAGGTAGAAGAATCTGCTATAGGTCATAGTACAATGTAAGATACTCCCAATCTATAGTGTGTCTCAACTGTAGTACAATGCAAGATACTCCCAGTTAAGAATAGTCAAGTCAAGAACAAGGTGTAGAACTGGCAACTCTATCATAAGACACAATACATGAAGAAGAGTAATAGACAAGCAATATCCTATACGTGTACGTAATCTAGAACAAGTAAGACAATCAAGGATACCAATCACAATATGGAAATCATGTGACAATGTGAAGGGAAAACAATAGAAAGAAAATAATGTAAATATTACATATGTTCGGCAAGGTATACTTGCCTGGCTCCTGATGTTGAAGGGTGAGTTAGCCGGTACAATGCCCGAGTCCAGAGTGCCCCAATACCCTAGAGATAAATTAGAATACTAATTAATATTTAGGCTATTAATTAATCCAACCTTAGACCAAACTTAAAGTCTATAGCTCCTATCTAATTCCATATATAAATACACCTCCATCATGAACTATAGATTCAATCCCATATAACCAAGTCATTTAACTACGCATATGCTTACTTCCACTATAACATGGAGTAGCACTCATTTTCCTCAACAAGCAGGCCACTATGCACTCTTGCCAAAGCCAACAATGTTTAATGTATCCGTTTAGTGTTCATGGGAACCTGATTTATAATAGTCATCCTATTTCCAATGTTGCTCACAAGTACCATCATAGTGATTTTATCACTCTCCTCACATGTATAGCCACTCATATAACAACTTCCTCCATAATTCTTTAATGAGTTCATTTGTAACCTTATTTTACTTCTCACCTAGTAAGACATCTCTGGTTTCAATTTAATTTCTAGTTCCCCTGTACACATAGAACAATTAACATCCAAACTAATATTTTATTCCTCCTATTGTTTATAACAATACTAGTTGTTATATAAGTCCTACACAACCACCAAGCCTCTCCCATTTGAAACACACTTGTGGCGCCTTCAACCAACACAGTTTCCCTATCCTTCATTTTCAAGGTGAGAAAACACATATATAATGCATATTGCCACCAGCCTCTTGTGGAGAAAACCTCAAACCCACATAATATAACTACCTATACCCTGTGAGGAGGACTCACTCACATACCAGTTTTCATCCCCAAGTTAACCATTTCCACAGATGGAAAGGAAGAAGATGATAGAGAAACTCACATAGGACTAATCCGCACGATTGGGGGAGTCGAACGCTGCCCTCGTATTCTGAGTCGAGCTCGGCGTGGAGCCCATCTCTGTCAAGTAGTGGTCGATAGGAGGGAGCTCGCTGCTTGTGAGGGGAGCAGTAGGAAGGCAGTCGTCAGAGTTCAACTGTAAAGGTTCATAGGGAGCAGAGGGTGGGTCGGAGCTCCGCTGTCGACCAGGCGGGGACGTACTGCAGCATTGGTGTACCGCTTCAGTGCACATCGCTGCTGTGCAGTTGCACCGATGATGCCAGGGAAACCACACGGCTCCGGATCTGTTCAGGGGAGGGTGGTGGCAACGACTGCACAACTTGGACGGTGCAATCGACTTGTTGTAGCCCGACGACCTCTGCCTCGTCTAGCTGGCTGGTTACTCTGACCTTCGGCAAGAGACTGGTCGATAAGATCCACAGCAGGAGGGAGGTGAGGTGATTCCTACGTTAAGCTTTGGCGTGGAGGGGACACCGATGGGGCTTGATAGTGGCGGATAGGGCTTAGAATTATCGAGCGTTTCTCTCTCGGTTACTCTCTCGAGCATATATATGACCATATCATCAACAATCGGGGGAAGGGGTCAGGGCTTATCAACTCTGGTGTGGGTCTCCTAGACCGGGTCTGACCTAGCCTGGGCTGAGTATTGATGTAGCCCGGTTGGGCTGGGCTTAGGATTGCTGCTTCCTTTTTCCTCTTTTTTTTCTTTATAATTATTAGCAACTATATATATATATATATATATATATATATATATATATATATATATATATATATATATATATTTTATATATTTTTTATATATATTTTATATATATATATATATATATATATATATATATATATATATATATATTATATATATATATATATAATATATATATATATATATTTTTTGGGCTGAGTATTGATGTAGCCCGGTTGGGCTGGGCTTAGGATTGCTGCTTCCTTTGTTCTCTTTTTTTTTCTTTATAATTATTAGCAACTATATATATATATATATATATATATATATATATATATATATATATATATATATATATATATATATATATATATAATAAAATATATATATATATATATATATATATATATATATATATATATATATATATATAATATATATATATAAATATATATATATATATAGGTATACATACCCATATATTTTATATATATACACATACACTCATATATCTTTATATATACTACTTTATGTTTATACATATATTCATATATACCATAAATTCCATATAGACAATAAAATATTTTAAATATAATCAATATTAATAATAACTAATAGTAATAAATATATTTATTTAATCACCACAAAATAATAAAATAATAATAAAATAATTAAATGGTGGTTTGGTGAATCCATACTATTTACCTTTATCCGGGTCCAAAAATTGTACAAATATGGTAAACAATATTTAATAATAAAAAAGATACCAATTTTTTGTACAAATATTCAAATAATTAAAAATGTACATCAATACCCAAAATAATTTAGGAACTATTTGTACACACATAAAATATGCCTACATGGTCGTCTTTGGTCTCACTACAAGATTATATGGGCTCGACTTCAGTTTGGGTATAGTCCGAGCTAAATCGACACAAACCGGTTCTCCTACAAGTCAATAATATAATTAATAAATAATTTAAAATGTCTTTAGAGGTTAAGTCGCAATTTGGCCTGATTTTCCTAGTTAGGACACACTTATGGCTGAGTCTTCCTTGGCATGGCTAATACACTAGTCAAGGCACGCCACTGCACTATCCGTGCAATGATTCCTAGTCGTCTGGTACTTCAAAACTTAACCATGGCTAAAGTCGTCTATCGTAATAATGAACTAAACAATTATTTATAAAATTCTAAAAATTACCATTTAAGTCAAATAAATAATAAAAAAATATTTAAAAGAAAATTTTTGGGAATGGAAGCTACAAACATTTGGTGCAACTTTCATGCCGAAATAAAAACACAATTTGGTCTTCCAATCAAAAAATTTCGGAGTGACAATGGCCGTGAGTATTTATCTCGTGATCTCGATAGACATCTGGCCCGCAATGGCATCATCCATCAAACCTCTTGTGCCTACACACCACAACAAAATGGTGTAGCCGAACGCAAGAATCGCCATTTATTGGAAACAATACGTGCTCTTATGTTTCAAGCACGTACTCCCAAGAGATTTTGGTCGGATGCGGTTCTTACTGCTTGTTATCTTATTAACCGCATGCCATCGTCATTTTTTAATGGTAGCACTCCCTTTTCTAGGCTTTTTTCTAGACGAGAGTCATTTCCTCTGCCTCTCAGAATCTTTGGCTGCTTATGCTATGTTCGGGATACCCGACCAACTCTTTCTAAATAGATCCTAAGGCAATACAATATATTTTTCTTGGATATCCTAAAGATCAGAAAGGGTATCGGTGTTTCTCTCCTGTCTTAAAGCGATATTTTTCACTCGGGATGTTACCTTTGTAGAACCGAATTTCTACTATAGAGGCTAAAAATTAAGCTATGTCACCTATTAAAGTGTTCGATTATCAGATGGTGCCAAATTATTATATTGTGCCAAACCATCAAGTTGCACAGCATCAGGTTGCGCCAACATCTAGTTGCGCAGGAGTCAGGTTGCACGAGCGCCACATGGCGTACTTCTTCGAGAAGCTGTGACGACATCATCATTGCCTGACAGCTGACAGCAAGGAGATTAAGGAAAATCCATTTGAATCCCGTGCAACGTGGCACTCGAGAAGATTTTGTCAGCATGTAATTAATGCTGATAGCTGGTTCACGCAAGTTATTGTATGGCACGAGAATTAATAAATACATCACAGAAGACCTAGTCAAAGGTGCCAGTTGTTGAGTTGTGCCCATGCCCAACCTGGCTAGTTGGTGCCACTTGATCAACTCATATTTTAAAAGCAGGGTGACGTGGCGCACAAGCCACCAACTTTGTAGAGCGTGTCCACTACACTTCCTACGACCACATGTATCTCAATCAAACGATGCTACGCGTCCACAGCAGTTGGTGCAACCTCTCGCGCAGGTTGCTACATTGCGCCCACTCGCGACCTGATGAAGCTCGTGTAAGGTGATCAAACAGTGTTCAGAATAGAGTGATATGGCATGCAGGCCACTAACTTCGCAGAACGTGCCCACTACACTGCCTACGACCACGCGCATCTTAATCAAACGATGCCACGCGTCCACAACAGTTAGTGCAACCGTTCGCGCAAGTGAACATGAGGCGCACAACCTGAAGCGCGTGTAACCCAGAATAACTGCTAAACAGTTATTTCCAGAACTCTATAAATAGAGTTTCAAATCAGTCTCAAAGCATCAAGAATGCTCATAATCTCTTGCTAAAGTGTTGTTGCATTCTCCAGAGGCTCGTGTCTCCAATATCACATCGTCCAAGGAATAAAGTTATCGTCTTCTGATCAGATTTCTATAGTTGTACCTCCCCAGAAATCAATTGTACTCTTGTACTCTTTTTTTTAAGTTTGTAACAAAGGCTTTTCTTCTTGCAAACAAAATGGCGACTCTGCTGGGGACGACTTTCTTCTCTGACAAGAAAGTGACAACTCAATGTGATACCGTGTCAATCGGCAAGACGCAGAAGACCCTGGTCGTTCAAGTCGACCAGACAGCCTACGAGGCCTTCATCAATGCTGGGGGTGCCAAGCACACTGATGCCACTGTTAAGGGCAAGACGCGCTCTGTTTGGACTCCTAAGTCCTCGACGGCATAATTCCCTGCCTCTGTGCAACTTGCGTCCATCATTGCCTTGGCGCAATCTAAGAAAAACAGTCTTTTGGCTAATCCCTCAACTTCTCTGATTCTGAAATCGAAGGAGACTTCGTCTCGACACACCGCTGTCCAAAACAAGGGAAAGTGCCCTTTGGCCTTTACTTCCATGGCACAACCTGCATCTGTTCTTGCTTCTGCACAACTTGTGCCCATCACTGCCTTGGCGCAATCTAAGGGAAACAGTCTTTTGGCTAATCCCTTTACTTCTCTGACTCTGAAATTAAAAGAGACTTCGTCTCGACACACTGCTGGACAAAACAAAAGAAAGCGCCCTTTGACCTTTTCCTTCCTGGCGCAACCTGCGCATGTTCCTGCTCCGGCGCAACTTGAGCATGTTCATGCTCTGGCACAACCTATGCCTATTCATGCTCTGGCGTAACTTGTACATACTTCTGCACTAGCGCAACGTAAAGAGAAACACTGTTTAGTGGCTTCCTCTTTGCCACCAAACTAAAAGTTTAGTGAGAAATTACTAAATCAAGAAAATGCTCTTTAGCTTTTTCTCATTCTGCTCAAGTCGTTGACTAGGTGGAAAGTACTGCTAATTCAGATAGGAATTCTATTCTCCTTAACAGAGATGACCAAATCTCTGTCAGGAAGATGGGTTCTATTCAGAATAAACTTTCCACGCAAAAGGGTATTATGCCTACTCCAAAGAGGTCAGGGCAGGATCTACCAACCCTATGTATCTCAAGATTTCGACGAGGCAAACTGCTAGTATCTCAAGTAGATGCAAAAGTGGCTCCTCTGTCAGACTTGTGCACCTATATCAATAGGTGCCAATCTGGGTCAACCTCGGGAAAACATAAAATGTATCAAGTACAACCTGCACCAGTGGCTAACTTGCACTAGAGGAAAAATGCTGAGGTAAAAGATCCTATGACTTATGCTAACCAGCTTAGCACGTCCTTGTACACACAAGGTATGGGACACCTCAAGAACATGAACCATATCCCGAATATCGTCAAGGACTACATTCCTGCGACTTCTTCTCATCCTGTTAATGACCTCCATGAACTTTTAATATAGAAGCAAAAGGTTGCAAATCTATCCCGTCCAACGGTGAACCAACAGCAAGAACATCATTGCAATCACCACCATGAAGTTGTCATCAAATGCTGTTGTCAGTCAGCCAAGCGGTCCGTCTTTGACCGTTTGAATTATGTTCAGACTCCTGAACCAATCCTAGTGGACGAAGATGAATTACTCTATGCTCCTGTCAACATGGCATCTCGAACCACTGTGGGTGGAAAACGTCCAAGACGTAATGCATCCCGTAATCCCAGTCAACAGTACTTAGATCGGATTCATGAATCCGGTGAAAGAGTATACCAATATACTAGATCAAGAAGACGAAAAATAATCGGTCAAAGAAATCCTCTTTCCGACCAAGACACAATCGGTCAAAGGAATCTTCTTGATTCTAACCAAGATTCCTTCAATAAAAAAGACATCCCTATCACTTATTCTGGGGGTAGTTCTTTATGTGACTTTGATGCTGACAGTAAAAGTTCTGAAAGGACCATCATTTCCACTAGCTCATCATCAAGGGCTAGAGAAGTGACTGCTTATGTCGTCACATAAAATCAAGATACTTCCAGTTCTAACAGTCAAGGGCAGAGAATTGCTGCTTTGGAGGCTAGTTTGAAGAACATGTCTGAGATGATGACAGGCATGCATGTTGTGATTATGGCACAACATATTGTTCCACCGGTCGTGAATCTAATTTTGACTCAGGAACCTGTAACAACATCAGCTCCCATTAATATTGACCTGGGGGTACAGTCTCCTCACACTGCTTCCATTCCTGCACAGGCTATTCCAAGTCAATCTGATGTGGGGGGTGGTACTTATCATGCGGTACCCCTCCTAACATATCAAATCAATCCACTCCTTCGCAATCAACAGGAGATACCAATGAGGCCGTAAAACTTTTACGTACTCAATTTGAAACTTTTAAACAGAAAGATGGCATGCAGAAACTTGGGATCAAATAGCCCTATCCCATAGAATGGAAAGAGGTCCAATTTCTTTCTAAATGCAAACTCCCTACTATTATGCTCTTTGATGGCAGCACGTCTCCAAGTCAATATCTCAACCACTTTGACTGATCAACTTCAACCAAATGATGCTCTTCTTACTAGAGTATTTGTTAACTGTTTAGCTGGTGCAACATATGATTGGTATCGTAGTTTACCAGATGGGTGCATAACCACTTTTGCTGGCTTCAAACAAATGTTCTTGGAACATTTTATGAGGGAACCAATGACATGACTAGGTCTGCTCTCATCAAAAATCAAACAACGACATAATGAAATGATTGAACGTTTCATTGAACGGTTCTGCCGTGAAGCACTCAAAATGTCTCTTGGAACTCCAGATGCTTTAACTATAGACACTTGCAAATCAAACTTGTTGCCTATAATCAGTATGTGGACAGGACCAACACAGTTCCAAGATTGACCCTCTTTCATAATGAACATCAAAGCCGCAGAAGAAAGCGCTGACAAATTCAAGTAATTAGGCATTCAAATGCCTAATCTTGACAAAGATGAACGTAATACACCAAATAATAATGGCCGTCAAAACAATCGCAAGAGCAAGGAGACTTTGGCCATTAACCTCAACGGTAAGGAAACCCTAGCCATCAATGTAAATCAGCCAATATCTACCCCTTAAGCACCACCACAACGGACACCTCGTCCAAAAGAAGAATACTTTTTTGATGAAGATGATATCATGAGTATCTTTGATTGTCTCATCAAGAGCAATAAACTTCAACTGCCAGAACCAAAACGGCCAGAGAAAGTTGGTAAGATTGACCATCCTAAATATTATGTTTGCCACAGATTTATTGGACATCCAACTCGAGCATGCTATGTGCTTAAGGATAAAATTCAGGAGATGGTCAATTTCGGTGCAATCACTCTCCAACAAGACGAGAAAACTGTAACGGCTAACGTCGTCCCTTTACAGTTTGGAGATTTTTTGGCTCAACTTGTGCAGGACGGTGTCATCTCTATCCCGAGAACTACTCTGGAGATTGTTAATCTTCCACCTGCACGAACTGATGGTCTTGTTCCTCTGTCTACTGATAAAAGGAAAATTATATGGATCCATCCAGATTTAGTGGCGGACTTCGAAACACCATCTTCTTTCACCAAGTCTAAGAAGGCCACTAAAAATAAATCATGTCATATAATTTTATTTGGTGAACATTGTCTTCCATCCCTAACTGTCACCTTCATCTCGGCAGTAGATAATCCTTCTTCTTCTTCTTCCCTGCTGAGATAATATTGTGAAAGTCAGAAGCCAAATACCAACCAGCTTTCCATCTGTATAGTCCACAGTCTCGTGAACTAATGATGAAAATGGGATATGATCTACAAAAGGCCTTTGGTTTGAACCATGGAAAGGGATCTCCTGTACCTCTTTTCCTATGTCTTTCTCACAACCAATCTCGGGTTGGTTTGGGTTACTGGACAAACTCTCCATCTTGCCAAAAAAACCTTCCAGAAATAAGATCCATGAAAAAAGTTGGAATATGGTATCCTTCGAATCTGTATCCGAAGAAGAAGTCTTAACTGGTACCAGGTCTGGGAAATCTTACCTAAGAGACTATTCAGAAGGTCAAAAAAACCTGCTCCAGCTCTGGAGGCTCCTCAAGCACCATCTTCCCCTGCTGTCAATAGTCCACCAGCTTCATCACCTCCAATAAAGGCAACTCTTTCCAAACCGATGACAGCCGACAAAAAAAATAGCATGTCAGTTTTGATAAAGTATTAAAGAAGACTCCAACTTTGGGACTTGAGAAGCCGTATAACTTTGATATACTGGCTCAGCTGGCTAATAACTCGGCAAGATTGTCAATTTTTGAGCTACTTCGTCTTTCGAAGGAAACTCGGAAAACGTTGAGTAAAGCTTTGATGCAAGCTGATATTTGTCTAACATTCCTCAAGAAGCCAGAGGAAGAGCCTATAACATGCCTTCATTGTCATAGTGTGATGGAGCTGATGCCAAACATCACCTTTACACAAGACGATATACTGTTGGAAGATAATCGTCATGACCGACCCCTCTACTTCACGGGATATGTCAATACCATGAAGGTTGATCATATTTGATCGATCCTGGGTCTGCACTTAGCATCACGCCAAAGACTCTTCTAGATGCATTAAACATTCCTGTACACAATCTTTCAACAACCATCACGACAATCTTGGAATTCAATTCTGGAAGAAGTGAACCTTTGGGAAAGATCTGCCTGAAAGTTCAAATAGACAATCTTCGTATAAAGGTTACTTTCTACGTGATCGATAATCTTGGCGCTTATAATGCTTTGCTGGAAAGACGCTTTCTGCATGAGCATAACATTGTACCATCTACTTTACATCAATGCTTCAAATATGTGGACGTCAATGGAGAAGTCCAAAAGGAAGTAGCTGACCTAAATCCTTTCAGGGGCATTGAAGCGTATTGTACGGACTCTCGGATGTACAAGGAGAAGTTCATAAAAGTTGTATTGGCGATGGATAGTGAGGAAGATCAGAAAGATACTTCAAAATGTTCACATGATCCTCGTCAAAGGACGTACTACTCGTCCCTCTTCTTCTCAGACATTGACTATACATCTTTCCTCTCATAACAAACAACCTCCTGCTGTAGAAAGGGAACAAAGGGAGCTCACCTCTTCTGAGCCTCTTGTTATCGACCTTCGTCGTAACAAACCTTCACCTTCTCCTTCTCCTCCTCCTCCTCTGGTTATCAACCTTACTAAGCCTTCTGTTAAGGCTAAGAATCATGTTGTAAATGATGATGTACAAATCAATAAAGTAGCATCTCTTTTACAGCATACTAATGTTTTTTATTATACTCGATGTTATTTAAAAATGTTAATTAACTTCGAACCACTTACCATTGGAGCAGTTAAAGCTTCCCAAAATGAAGTATTGCTCGAGCCAATGCAGGACTCCTTCTTAGTTCCTTCTAGGAAGAAAATGAACTTCCTATAATTTTTAGTAAAGGAACAGAATAAAAGATCACGCCCGATAATGAAGAAGAAAATTACGATAACGGAACACTTCAACTACATCGTTATAGTCAGCAATCAAAAGATGGGCTATAATTTTAAAGCTGGTCTCAATGGCGGCAAAGGAAGGTAAACTCTTATTCATATTCCTGCTCCGAAAGGAAAATCACAACAATACTACAGCAAAACGAAGCAGGGATTAGGTTATACTTCACCAATTCCGACTCTAGAAGCCTCCGAATCTAATAAAGAAGAACGATCTAACTCTTCTGATTCTACCTCATGGGATTCAGATACCAGTGTAAGGCACGTCCATCGAGTGACTCTATCTTCCAATATTGTAACTGTCGAGTTCTCGAAAGATGACGGAGATTTTGCCGAAGCCTCTGAATCTGATCATTGGGCACAAAGGATGGATATTCAATGGGAGCTTCGCTTTGAGCAACGTGAGCCACCTACCGAAGATCAGTTGGTTCAAGTCAATATTGGAGATGAAACTTCCCCGAAATCGAAATTTATCAGCAAAAGCCTTCCTGAAGCAGATAAACAAGAGTTCTGGTATCTCCAGAGTCAGGAATACCCTTCCTTTTAAAATCCCCAGTGGAGTCTATACGAATCATCAATTTTGTCTTTTGAAACCAGTTGTTTTAAACGATAGCTTTTCTTTATGATAAATCCGTATTATCACAGATATCGTCTTTTTAGACATGATATTCTGTCTTTAAGTTCTAACCGATTTGAAGATCATCAATAGAAGAAACGAGTTCACATCCACATTACCTCTAAATTCTATTTTCTATATCAAAGATTCACGTCCGCATTACCTCTGAATTCTATCATCTATATCAGCGACTTATTACGTCCATATTATCTCTGATAAAGTCATCTTTTAAAATAACAATATTCTGAGTTATATTCTGTCACGTTCACATTACCTCTGAATAGATATAATTAATATTATTATTTTCTTTTAGGGGATATGTCATGTCCGGTACCTCTGAACATATTTTTCTATTCTTATCTATCACTTATATCTGCTATATATATATAAGCAATAGAATCACAAAAAATATTATTCTATTGCCATAATGTTCAAAATATTGGAAAAAAGTACATTATTTGAAAGACAAGAAGACAAAAAGATCCTATAGACTGCTTTATTGAGGAGGTTGAGTGCTGAGATCAATGATCAGTCTTTTCAAATTCTCAGCCCTCTCTACTCTGGAGTCAAGTATCCTTTGTCTTGCAAAAGCTCTTCCGGATTCGGGATCAAAAGGTTGCAGCATTTCTGCTCGACGTTCTAGTTCTACACCTTCGATTTGGAAAAGTGCATCCCGCTGCCTCTTCAAGTCATCTAATTGACTTGCAGCAATTTGATGCATCTCCAATATTTCTTTTTTACGTTGTCGAGCTGTTTTAGCTAGTTCTTGAAGCCGAGCCATTTCAATTTCTAGTTCTTGGAGATGAACTTGATATTCAGCAGCCTTTTTTTCCTTCTCTGCAGCTTCAGTCTTATAACGTTCAACAGAAGAAGTTATCTCGACAATGCGAGATTCCAACTCTACAGAACACTGTGAGAAAGCTACCACGGAAGCTTCAAACTCTGCTTTTCATTGCAGCTTCGAGAGCCATTACCTCGCATTCAGCATCTACAAGTTTCTGGATGTTTTCCCTTGTTAGATCTTTGTAAGACTTGATCGATTCTTCAAGTTCATTCAAATATGATCTAAATAATTGACTCTATCTAGATCACCAATCTTGCGGATGGCTCTAATGATAAAGGAGGAAGGGCCCCTTACTGATTCATAAGGTTGGTCCTTTTCCATGACCATTTGAATTAAAGGCTTCAGAGAAGTGAAGAAAGCATTAGTATAAGCTTCGACAACAGCTTTGTTCATCGCTGAGACCCCCGGGGTAGCCACTTCTATTGGAATTCTTGTTTTTGAAGTATCTGGTGGAGCTACAGATTGTACACCAGGAGACCCGAGTACTGGCATCAAAGAAGAACTTCCTCTCCAGTTTGGGTCCGCATACCCAGGGGAGCCATAGTCGAGCTGAAACTGAATGTGGTCGATACAGCTTTCGCAAGTGTCCCCACAGGACCAACTGTAATCAAGATACAAAGTTATCACATATAAATTACAGGAATTAAGGTAAATAAAAGTCAAAATTCTGATCCTGGCAATGCATATGTGGTTTCACGGGGCATCTCCAGATCAGAACGGAGTTTGGCCATGGTAGTTTCATACACAGCTGCTTGACTACTCCCAGCTTCGGAACCGCCTGATAAGGAACGGCTACTTCCGACCCCTGATTCTGCTTGTTCAGTTGGGGCAATCACTTTTGCGTCCTTGACCTCAAAAGCTTGGTTGGTGGGGGTTTGAGTCTCCGCAGTATCAGTATTGAGATTTTCATTGATCCCAACTTCTTCAGGAGCTATGACCTGATTTTCATGATCTTCAGTTTTATTATGGTTTTTAGGCTCATCAGTTTTTGGACTTGAAAGCCCCTTTTCAACAACAAGGTGCTCCTTACCTTCAACAATATGGCCTTCTTCAATTGGTAATGCTTGATTCAGTGGGATTTCCGCTGAAGTCTGGTCTCCTTCAATGACACTTGTAGAATCATCCTCAAATGCATCGCCGTAATCACAGTCTTTGAGAGCCGCTATCATTTCTTGATCCTCTTGAGAGTGAGTAGGAGCTTGGGCTACAAAAAACAGTGACATCAGGATTGGATTCTGTAAAAGGCAACTCCTTCTCGGGAAGTGTAATCTTTGGGAATCGTCATTTGTGTGACTATGGGCCCCGAAATCCCTTATGTAACGATCGGAGCTAGAGTGCTAACCTCTACAGATTAAAAAAAGGATCAGTGTTAATATGTTACTCAATCAAGATCACATTAAAAGAATATTAAAATTTACCTGGTGGAGGTGGTATATCTTGTGAAGGCAATGTTTCTTGATGGTCTTTTGGAGACTATTAATCTCCTTTTGGCCTTGCGTACCAGAGGTGTCTCAGGTTCTTCTTCAACCTCATCAAGGTCAACTTGTATATTGGGTTCTCTAATAACCTTTTCTTGGGCAACTTGGCTGGTTCTTGGAACTGAAGAAGGAGTTGCCTCTCCTCCTCTAGTGGATGCTCCAGTATGTATCTGTTTTGTCTGGGACCGCGTGGTCCTGGTGGTGGGCTGCTCTGCAATGACCAATGTAGTCTTCTTTCTCTTCCCTACAGCCATAGGAGAAGAAGGGAGATCACTAGGATGAGAAGGGGCTGATGACTCTCCAGTCTTTCTTTTCCTCCCAAGTCCTTTTGCTTGGAACTTCTCCTTCCGTATCTTCAATGATACATCTAATGGATCATTGACTTCAACATAAAAGCCTACGAGAGAGGCTTCCAGAGGTTCGTCAACGGGTTCGTGATTCTCTTAATCTCTGAAAGATTGTGCAGTACGAACTCTAGCTCTCGAACGTCTATCATTGGCAAAGCTGTTAGCCAGATTGAAGTTTTCGGTAAAGGTGTTGGCTGAAGAATAAAAAATTTTATGTATATAACATATGCGGGCCTATCTGAGAGACATGAGGCATCGTGAATGTGGCCTTAGTCCCCCTTGTATTATAGTATCTCCAAGCTCTGACACCATCTATTAGGTAACCCTTAGCCTGTAAACAGGTGGTGGCATTACCTACATGCAGTTGATCATAACCAAACTGTCGAGCAAATTGGCTTGGTAAGTACGGTTCTAGAAAGCTCTCGCCTTCAAACCGGTACACTAGATGTGAAGGTCGAATTGTCTTCAACCATGTTAACTCAGTCGAAGATAGACGGAGAGATGCTGCTTCTAGGTCCATGAGTTGTAGAGGAAGATTCTCATATCCTGGAGGAGGAGGAATATATTAAAATCTGCATCCAGACCATCGGTTTAAAGCTCTTTGGCATTCTGACAGCGTATTTATGTTCCATCGAGCATTGGAATAACGTCTGATGAAGTTACCTCCGACTGCACCCATATCGGGATCCATCAAGTCAGGATAGTGTAGTGCCCCGTCCTACAAAGTCAATCGGAGGAATCGAAATGCCGACGGCATTCAGACTTAGCCTTGCAACGGCTACTCGAAGACTCGCTCGGTTGAGACGACTCCTCGCTCAGGTGGGATAGTTTCGATGAACTTGCCTCATCTTAGCCTTCACTTAATAACTCGCTTATTTTTAACTTGCACAAGTAGGCTTGACAATAAAAGAGATGCATCCACATAGCTAAGGGAGTAATCCCGATGGGTCGGAATGTCTTAAAACATGGAAAGTGGTCCCACGGTCTGCTTAGAAGTCGGCTCAGCGTGCTTTCAAAATGACACTCGGTCCTTCGTCCCGTGGCTTAGGAGAAGGAAGTTGGCCTAAGTTGCTAAGTTGCCACGACACTCGAATTAGCCTAAGTCATAGGCGTCGCCCGTACGAATGCTTGATAAAGCATATACGGTCCCGTCATCCAAGGCTTGGCATAGCCTTCGCATATCCCGTGGGTTAAGTCGTCTTATACGGCTTGTGGCTTAAGTCCAGGCACCCGAGGACTTGGTCGTTCAAGTCGAACGCGTGCACGATACGTTCCCTCGATGTGAAGCTTGGAGTAGCCTTTGCTCGTCAAGTCATTGCGCAAATAAGTTAGGCAAAGTTATGCTGGTCGGTCTAAGCTATTTCTAGCACTGTCCCGCTCTATCTGCGGTTGTCAAGTCGCGTAGTCCCTCGAGAACAAGGCTCGTCGTACAAAGTATATGACTTGAGCGATAGCGTCGCCTAGAGAACCAGGCCTGTCTAAGGCACGAGCTATGGTGGATTTAGTAAAGAGTATGCCACGGACAAAGGAAGTCCACGCGACTGGTTGTCGCCGAGATCGGTCCCGCTATTTGGGAGTCTCGCTAAGTCTCGATAAGTCCCGCATGCAAGATCGGTCCCGCTACTTGGGAGTCTCGCTAAGTCTCGATAAGCCTCGCACACGAGATCGGTTTCGCTACTTGGGAGTCTCGATAAATCCCGCACTCGAGATCGGTCCCGCCACTTGGGAGTCTCGATAAGTCCCGTACTCGAGATCGGTCCCGCCACTTGGGAGTCTCGATAAGTCTCGCACACGAGATCAGTCCAGCTACTTGGGAGTCTCGATAAGTCTCGATAAGAAAGTTCACGAGATCGGTCCTGCTACTTGGGAGTCTTGATAAATCCGGATAAGCAAGCACGCGAGATCGGTCCTACTACTTGGGAGTCTCGATAGAAAGAGAGAAAGCATGGTCATGAATAAGGAAGGACTTGGTAGATCGACTTGAATCTTGCATGGTCATTGGACAACTTGTCGACAAGGTGTAGTCTTCTCGAATGATCGTCGGGGCACCGGGATCATGTCGGCCCGGGAGAAGCGAGGCGGCTCAAGGTAGGATGCTGGATAACCGTATAGGAGATACTTGGCGCTTCAGGGGCTAGCTACCCATGGAGGGACGAGCCGATATCTCGAGTCG
The DNA here is from genome assembly GCA_029216955.1 of Iris pallida. Lineage (NCBI taxonomy): Eukaryota > Viridiplantae > Streptophyta > Magnoliopsida > Asparagales > Iridaceae > Iris > Iris pallida. Next base: position 26,253,726 of record JANAVB010033017.1, read on the forward strand.
AGTCTAAGATAGCTTGACATTGCTAGTGACCACTCATATAGATGTGTCGACAAGAGCGGCTATCCGTATGTATGTCCTTGGATTGCGTCGAGTACTAGCAAGTTATGTGTTGGGTTACCAAGTCATGCTTATTGCAAGCACAAGTCTTGAGTCAGCACGGGTGAGGGTGTGCACGGTTGCATCACCAATCTAGAGTCTAAGAGATGGCTATATCAAGGATACGTGCTTCGACATGAATGTGGTCTCGTCTAGAGTTTAAGTCAGGAAGGACCGTAAGGCAACTTGGTTAAGTCTTGATAAGTTGCGAGGCACGACCTCAATCTTGAAGCACGAACAAGTTTAAGCAAGTCTACTGGCTCGTCCCCTTGGCGTCGTTGGCACGAGAATGGTCTAGAGGCACATAGAAGAATTGGAAGTTTTGGCACGGTCGAGTGTATAAGTTTGTGCCCGGCGAGGCACCGCCTCAAATATATGGAAGTCACGAATAGAGTATTGCACGACCCTGTCATTACGTTGTCAAGAATAGGCCAAGACGTCCTTGTCTTAAAATTGACCCTAAACCATGGCATGACCCCGTCGTTGTACGACCCTGTCGTTGCATTGCTAAGTATAGGCCGAGACATCTTGTTCTAAAATGGATCCTAAGGCAAGACTAGAAAGACAATCGAAAGGATTTAAACTGCACAAAGTAAATGATCGTATCGGTTATGTATGGGTGGGCGAGGAGCTCACTCCACCAGTACAGTTGAGTACTGACACCCATACAGTTTTCATGTGAAAGCACAGGTAGAAGCTCGTGGCATGAAGCTCGCTTGGATGCGTCGAGGCATGGAGTTTCTTGGCGATTCGAAGTGTGCGGCTGCGTGGAGTCAAGACTTATACGGGACATAATGTATGGATATTGCCTTCCGGAGCTTCGGCTGGCTCAAGCATTGTATCGAGAGATGAGAGAGAGCAGAGTGTCTTATAAATAAGAAAAAAGTGAGTATGAGAGACTTGTAATCATGGCCTTGCGCCCATTGTAATATGATTGTTCAATATCAATAAAGAGTACTTTTGATTAACTTGTGTTTTGTCTTTAAATTCTGCTGCATGTTTCAATATTTTTGCTTGGGACTTCTGTACGACGATCCCGTCGCAGCCGTTGTAATTGACCATTATGAAACTGCCTTGCACAAGCGCAATCTAGGCTCGTGTGGCATCACGCCTTAGCGAGGACGATCGCTCCTACGGGAGCGGGGCGTGACATAATGGTATCAGAGCACGGCTTTACGTCCTTGGACTTTAAGTCAAATTTTTCAGTTTTGAAAGCTCGTCGTCGATAAAGAAGTGTGCGCTCTCTCTCGATTGTCCCACGGCATGTCCATACAATAAGTCTAAATATTTTCAAAAGCTCGTGCAAGCGTTCAATCGAACGCATCGGTAGGCAATGGCCTTTGTGCCGAACGGTGTCAAACATGAATTGATAGAAAATACGTGCTAAAGTTAGCAAGTTGCACGCGTGCCTAAATAGTCATGTGTCGACCTTAGCAAACGAGCGTGCAAGATCAAAGTATAGACTGTACGGGATGGCTATGCACACGACCTTTTGGCTAAGTTGTGCCGCGTGTCGCGCACCTAGACTTTATGGTGCAACGAGTTGCGAGCGATATTAAGTATCACTCGGTCGGAAACGGAGTTACACTTAGGGTGTATATCGATAAGAACGCTATCGAACTAATGCTTAGGCGTACACGGAAGATTGGATTAGATTTTAAGGAATAGTGCGAACGACTTAGTACGTCGAGATAACGTGAGCGATTACGCTAGAGATTCGTTGAACGAATCTAAAAGATGTATTAGCGAGTGATGCGAATATAATTTGGACTAGATCGGATGGCTCAATTCTGAGTGGTGTATGGTTTGTCTTGGAAATTATTCAAGCAAAAATTGAGGATTACGCGTAACAACGAGTATGTCGACGAGGCGATGCGATCGCGTAGAACCTTAGAACGCGTCACGCTTAGTTAGTCGTGACTTCGTATGTCTCGAACGAGATATCATTTGGACAACTTGTGAATGGGCAATGCGAGTTAGAAAACGATTCGGGACGATGAAACAAGTGAATATCTTGATCGAGGAAATCTAGTAAATCACACGTACAATTTCGGATTGAGTCAAAGTAAATATGACTTGAGTTTTGGACAACGATCTTGAAACTAGCTTGAGGAATAGCGAACGAACTTGATCTTGATTATCGAAAGATTGGAATATCCAATTCGGACAATAGCATCAGTTGCATAACTCGGAGTTTGTTGCAAAAGGAAGATCGTCAGGTTACGTACATCATCGATGGTATTGAGGTGTATCAAAGATCGATGTGCGATAACTCAGGGGTACTCTGATTCGAGGAATGACGATCGTGTAAAATATCATTGTTCAGCTGGATGCTATCCTCAGTGTTGGAACACGTCGAGGAAAATATAGACTTGGCTCGAGGATTTTTTTAAATGAACGAATGACGAACAGACTATCGAATTGAGATCTTAGCTTGGATGAAAATAAAATGTTTGGATTTGCTTCATTGACAACCACAACATTGACGTTCTTGTCTTATGCGAGCGCAACTCCAGCCTCGCACATGCGTCGTACCGGATTAGGACGATCACTCCGCGTGAGTGCTGATATGGTGATTCATATAGCGGGAGTGATTGAACTTGCATGGCGTGGCAATCTGATTGCTTCGACTTGTGGTTTGATGAAGGTGGACTCGAGAATGACTATATGTGCTTGACGATTGAACTTGAGGATTGAGTAGGTCCAATCTGCGTATCGAGAATGAATTAGTCTGGACTCAAACAAGAGTTATGGCCCGATGAGAATAATTATTCCGCGGGAGCGTTGTATGGTGATTCATGAACCACCGTGGATAATCGAACTCGCGTGAGATTGGGGCTTAACATATTGTCAAGCTAGATGACCTCGTGATCGAATACTTGAATTGGTTAGAATGGATATGTAAAGTATGTCGATTGGTGATTTGAACGGATTCGAATTCGTTGCGCTACGCGACGATTGCCTTGATGCGAATTAGGTGATTATGCTCGATGTTTAGAAATCTGAGTGACGCGAGCTCGAGTAGAAAACCCTATACTATCAACTTTGGTTTGACCCTAGGATTGGGGTCAGTGTTGGAATTATTGTTGGGGAACTATAATTCCAATCCTGACATTGACTTAGCCTTGAAAAATGGCCTAGCGGTTAGGCGAGATGCCCCTGTTTCAAGAGTTAGCGATCGAAAGATTGGTCTTGAGGATTGGTATGGATAGATAGAGTGAATCAAGAGTATATGAATACCCCTCACGAGATTCGACTGACATGCATATATTTTAGGGACGCCTGAGTATGTGTACGATGCGACTCGAGTAAGAATGACGAATTCTCTATCATGCGGCTTGGCTGAATGTATGTATTTTAGGGACGCCTGGAATGCATGTACGATCCAGCCAAGTGATACGTTGAGTTCAAGCATGACTTGAGGAATGGAAGAGTGTCAAGAATTTGAGATCGTGTTAAAGAAAGGATTGATACTAGTACGAGCGTGGCCCGGAATTGAAAAAATGCGTAGGCAGAGTGTGTGCGATAAATTATGGCGTACCTCCTTCGACTGTTATAGTCCCGTGTCTGGGCACGATTAAGTCTTGGCCATAGAAATGGTAGGATGGCTTGCCTTCAGGAAAGTCTCGAGGACTAGACTTGTTGTGAGTGGTGTATGTTGTAGTGCCCCGTCCCGCAAAGTCAATCGGAGGAATCGAAACACCGACGGCGTTCAGACTTAGCCTTGCAACAGCTACTGAATACTCGCTCGATTGAGGCGACTCCTCGCTCAGGTGGGGTAGTTTCGGGGAACTTGCCTCATCTTAGCCTTCACTTAATAACTCGCATGTTTTTAACTTGCACAAGTAGGCTTGACAATAAAAGAGACGCATCCACATATCTAAAGGAATAATCCCGACGGGTCGGAATGTCTTAGAACATGAAAAGTGGTCCCAAGGTCTACTTAGAAGTCGGCTCAGCGTGCTTTCAAAATGACACTCGGTCCTTCGTCCCGTGGCTTGGAAGAAGGAAGTTGGCCTAAGTTGCTAAGTTGCCACGACACTCGAATTAGCCTAAGTCATAGGCGTCGCCCGTACGATCCACACAGTTTTCATGTGCAGGCACAGGTAGAAGCACGTGGCGCGAAGCTCACTTGGATGCGTCGAGGCATGGAGTTCCTTGGCGATTCGAAGCGTACGACCGCTTGGAGTCAAGACTTATACGGGACATAATGTATGGACATTGCCTTCCGAAGCTTCCGCTGGCTCAAGCATTGTATCGAGAGATGAGAGAGAGGGGAGTGTCTTATAAATGAGAGAAAAGTGAGTATGAGAGACTTGTAATCATGGCCTTGCGCCCAGTGTAATATGATTGTTCAATATCAATAAAGAGTACTTTTGATTAACTTGTGTTTTGTCTTTAAATTCTGCTGCATGTTTCAATATTTCTGCTTGGGACTTCTGTACGACGACCCCGTCGCAGCCGTTGTAATCGGCCGTTATGAAACTGCCTTGCACGAGCGCAATCTAGGCTCGTGCGGCATCA
>JANAVB010033017.1:26258358-26375858 GCA_029216955.1 Iris pallida
TCTTTCTTCCTATTGTTCTTGCCTCTTTTTGTATCATTTCTCCATTTGGCAAAATTAAGGTTTGTTCCCTTCCCAAAATTCTTATTTTAATTCATTATCCTCCTTTTCATCCTAGTCTTTTGCATTGGGTTCTAAATGATGTTTATGGACTGTTGGGAGAGCTATTTCAGTTTGGGATCAATTTGGAGTATTTGATATCAAGGAGAACACCCCCCATTTGAAGCTTTTTCTTGCTATTTGTACCTATAGGTAAAACTACTCAATTGTGCTAATATTCTGATTTCTTTGCATATTAGGCTAGATCTAGGTGTCCCTAGCTGTTCCTAGAATTTGGGTGGATTTCGTGTTTGTTTGGTGTCCGTATCGGACACGTGTCAGTGTATATAAGTGTTTGTTAAAATGCCTCTTAGGAATTTATTTTTGATTTTGTAAAACTAATTACATGGAATTGTAGATGTAATGTGTACTTTAGATTTCATGAAGACTGAGTCGGTTTTAGTGTCGTGTCGTGTCAGCACGAGGACACGAACACGCACGCAGTAGGCTGCGGACAGTGCCCTGCTGCTCGGGCACTATAGCGGACACGACACAGCACGTCTTGACATAAAATTTTGTGGACACCTAGGCCACGTTCTGACACCACACTGACAAAATTTCAAGTGAAATGATCGAGTATCGAAGGAGTTCTCAAGCTCGCACGGATCCCGTACTGTCGCACACGCACTGTACACGCGCGGAAATCACTTACTGATAGCGTCTTGTATCGAGACACGACGCGACTTGGACACGAATCAGGGCATCGACCCTCTAGCCCTATGTTCCCCCTAACCCTAGACACGAGCACGTGGCCTCTCGATCTCTGTGTCGAGCCCAAATCGACTCGACACGCAAGCATGAAACAGCCCTTCACTGATTCTGATGCTGTGTTCGATTTGAGTTTGGACACATTTGTGTCTAGTTTCTGGACACTAGGACACTTCCACGACACGTTCACATTTGACACTTGGTTTACCAACTCTTTAAATCGAGTATTGATTGTATTTGAATTCGAATCATGGGATTATCCCTAATATTCTGATACTAACTGTAGGTTTAATTTCTGAATTTCGAAACTAGTTTAAAACTATTTTTCTGGTGATTAAATTGTGATGTTTGTTCACCTAGATGTAACTGAGAATTAACACCCTGTCCACTGCATATACACACTCACACATGTGCACACAACTGAATCTGAGAATAAGTTCAATCACTCACACTGAAACCTGAGATGCACAAATTCATGTTCACACACAAACTCACATGACACATCTATGCACTGTTTTCTTTTCCTGAGATTTACCCACTGTTAATTGAGAATTTAACACATTAATTCCTATGCATTACTCACACACTAATTTGAACACACTCTCCCACTGATTTGTTGACACTCACATATGCAAGTGACTGAATATTATCTATATTCCATGTTTTCCACACTTAAACCCAATGCCATGTTAAACTAACATGTCATCAAGTCCATTTCATTCTGAAATGTAACATGTGTAGTTGTTAGCCATTGAATTCTGAACACATGATAGCTAAACCTATATGCCTAAACCAAATACATGTGGTTATGAACCCCTTTCAAAGTACACTATGTATATAAACCTATATGATTTAACCCATGTTATGAACCTACCTTAATTCCCATGTCAACTTAATACCATATATGTTAACCTATTTAACCTTGATGCATATTAACCTCCCCCCCATGACACATACACACTGATTTTTGTGTACACTTTGACACTCACACACTCACACACTCACACAAATCTGAGATTTACACACACACACACAAAGCTGGAACCTACCTACTGACTTCCCATATTCACACACACATTGATGACATGTTTACACACACTTGGAACTGTCATCCTAAGAACTTACACAATGTCAGACACACACTAACTCTCTCCCCCCTCTATATGTTATGTTATGTCCTAACCTATATAGGTATATATGGTTTAGGTATATACATTATGAGATGGATGGTTATACAATGAATGAATGTAAGGTAGACTTGGTAGTTTTGTTTGGGTATGTGGTTGCTATATGAATAACCTTCCCTTCTTCTAACCCTGTACACAGACACCCACACTCTATGTTCACTACCATGCTATGAAAACCCTTCTCTATATGCTTGCTAATATGTGTATAGACATATATAGAGTTATATACATGCATGTTATATGTATATAGCTAACTTAACCAACCTTGTTTCTAATATATAGATGTATACTTTGTTAGCCATGCATGTTAAGTACAATTAGATGTTGTAATGTAGATAGTTTACCTACATGCCATGTATAGAATAGTTAGTATTTGATACCCTTTCATGTCCACAACCATGTACACACACACCAACCACATAGGCCCTTACATGCTAGTTTTTCTCTCTCTATTACATATTGTATGTGTAATGTTGTATATAATATATCTATATATATATATATATATATATATATATATATATATATATATATATATATATATATATATATTTATATATATTATATAATATATATATATATATATATATATAAATATATATATATATAATATAAAATATATATATATATATATAATATATATATTATAATAAATATATATATTATATATATATATATATAAATAAAAATATAATAATATAATATATATATATAATATATATATATATAAATATATATATAAAATATATATATATATATATATATATATATATATATATATATATATATATATATATATATATATATATATATATATATATAATTCATGATTATCTAAATGTGATATGCCTTTGATGTGTGGTTTGTGTTGGCTTGTATAGCCTTGGGATTGATGTGTGCTTGCTAGCCTAGGCTTGGTTAGGCTTAGTGAGACTTGATTGGGTTAGGAGTGGCCTAGTTGACCTAGTTTGACTAGTGTGGTTGACTAGAGTTGACCAAGTGTTGACTTTAGTCTAGTTTGATCTAGAGAGCATGCAGATGCATTGTACATTTCATCTATCATCCCCTGTATATGTATTGACTTGTGTTGCTCTAAATAAGAGCCAGATACCTCATCTCGGGCAGTATATTCTCACAGATATTCAGATACCAGGCGAGTACATTCTCTGATCATTTCATAACTTGCATAGGATTATATTTCTGCTCTAGATTACCTTATTTGATGCTGTCATAATATTATCACGGATTGGTACTATATGGATTCCTACATTGAGATGTTATCCCCCTCGGGAGCATCGGATATATCATGTCGTATGTTTCATGTACATCATGTATTCCTCGCTCTCATGTTATTCATGTTTCTTATGTGCTTCATGCTCGTTCATGCTCGCTCGTGTACTCTCATGTGCTCTCATGTTCGGTCATGTTTTTCGTATATTTCATGTATAACCTATACTTCATGTGTACCCTTCATGGGCCTTCATGTGGAATTCTTGTGCACTCAGTTCTGAGCCCTCATGTATACTTCATGTATACCCATCTATGGGCCTTCATGTGAAAATCATGTACATAACGTAACTTGTCTGGATCCTTGTGTATTGATTGGGGTATGGAGGAGTATAAATAGTCATGTGAACAATTCTAAAGTAGTATAACCATGTACGCCTCTTTAGTATATTTATGTGCAAATCCAGCCGTTCATATGTCGACTTTGTACTCTAAATCACTAGTCACTGGTAGCTCTCTACTTATAGTAGATATTTCCATTATAGTTCTCTCTATTTACATCATGTACTTTCTTTCTGTTCATGTATCGTACTCTCTTGCATGTTTATATTTTCTAACCTGTTATGATCTGCGTGAGATGTATTGTGCTCGCTCCCATCCTGACTGGACCAGTTGAAAATTTTACAGAGGATGATGAGGAACCCTGCACCCCTTACTATGGAGCTTGCCTAGATGACACTCGCAACCTGGGCCCCTTGGGAGGTTCAGACAGCTTCTGAGGATGATACCCATGCATAGTTTAGATAGTCTAGACTGTATTCCTTTTCTTGTTAGATTGTTGTCTTTGATTTCAGAGTTGTATTATTATGGAGATGTTGAGACATGTGTTTATTTCACTTATTGTACCTCAGTTGAGGATTTCTTATCTATTCCATCGTGCTATATTCTACCTCTAGATTATGATTGAGTTGTACCTTCTGTGACTTGTCCTCCAGTCGGAGAGTATTTCATATTGTGTTAGTTATGTTCATGACCTAGAACATCGTTCTACTGCCGACACTACGGCGTAGGCTGGGCGCTGTTACGTACTCGTACCCTCACAGTGGGTGCGGGTCGTGACACGTTTTAAGTGGTGGCCCATGCAGGTCGAGTTGTGTAGTGGTATTCGAACTAGAGTATCACTACAGCCTGCAGTAGGATTAGGATTATTCTTGAGGTACTCAATCACATTAGAAAAAACTCTTAACTGATTTCCTGCTATCTAAATTCCTGTTGAAGATTGCTTCCTTGAATAACAGTCCTCCCTTGAATTATCGTTTCTATCTCAGTATTGATTCCTTGTTTGATCTGTCTCCAGGATGGTGATTGAGACACGATCGCATCGCTCTGGCCCAGCAGACGCTGGTGAGAGGTCTACCACCCCTCGCCCGATTGTGGACGCTGGAACCACAGCACCTCCTGTTTCTGCTCATATAGGAGCTTCTGCAGCTTTTGGGAGCGCACCTCCACCTGTCCAGAGGTCTTCCCCCGTCATTCCGGATATGTATCAGCAGTAGTTACCTTCAGGGACAGTAGATGCGGCTCAGATGTTTACCCTTTTCCAGCAATTCTTGGAGACTCAGCAGCAGATGTAGCAGAGCCAGTCTACTAATTTTTGACAGAGCATACAAGATACTCACCAGTTGGTCAGGACGACAGTAGAGCTGGTGGCTGCTCAGCCACTGGGAGGTCAGATACAGCCGTATCAGCCGGTCAACCCTTTTGTTATACTAAAATATTTTTATTTTGATAATTTTTAGGTCTGATTATGCTAGCTTACATGGATCAAATGGTCAACCCTTTTGTTCTACTAAAATATTTGTGATTCTTTTATGGTTATATGTTGTGAAATTTCACTGAAGAATGATATTAGGCTCTCGAGGAGCCATATTTGTTAATTCCTTTAGTAGTTTAAGTATAAACCAAATTAGATTAATGGGGTTGGGTCGTGCTTTCGATTCGAGATAACAAATCACTTCCTACCAACATTTTTTGTAAGTCGTTACTCTGGGTATGCTTCAATCTATGTTGTTTAAAGTATTATAATGGGGACTTTCAATGTCATTTCTTTTATTTTATTTTTTCTGCACTCCAAATACACTGTTCCTTGCTTATGAAGGACAGAGGTAGACTATGAAAGACTTAAGGATAAGAGTTTTCAGTTTTATGATAATTATTGTAAATAAAAGATTAGATTACTATAATTCTTCACTTTAACTGGATAAGGAGCTTCTTTCGGATATTACCCATTTCAAGTACCACTTTAGGTCAGTTAGATATTGTTGTAGACTCATAAAAGGACATTCTTTTCTTTTTAAGTTCTTCAATATTTCAGGATAGGTCGTCTCTCATCTAAGATTGATCATTGTGCATATCTTAATAGATTTCTTATGATACGGTGCTCCAATTTTTCCAGAAAACTATTACTTCTCCTAGACGTGGAATCCTTACAATCGATGAATCTAATGTAATGTGTGGGAAAAGGCAAGCGTACATTTGTTTATACAACACAGAAACTAACCGCCAACCTAAAGGCTGCTTTTGCTGACTACTCCTGGTTTGGGAAAATATATTTCTGGTTCCATTATTTTTGAGGAGACACACTATCAGTCCACGACCGATGGGAAGAAGTTTGTGGATTGCTTGCGTGATGAGAACATTGTGCCTGGTATTAAAGTGGTAAGGTACTTGTGTGCCAGCAAGAATCCTAGTCCACTATGTTTCTTCACTGTTTTGGCTTTATGTCATAATCTTGAAAGTTTTTCATTGGAAATGTTGTTTAAGTAATGTCCCATTTCCTGTCATTTTTAAGGGTTTGGTACCCCTTCCCCATACAAACAATGAACCTTGGTGCCAAGAATTGGATGGATTGGCTTCATCGAGTGTTGAATACTACAAGCGAGGTGTACGCTTTGCTAAGTGGTTAGTTTAAAGTAAATGTGGGAAATATTTCCATTGACCTTCATTTGTACCGTCTTCTTGTTGATACTTTGGCATTTCCAAAATTTTGTAGGCGAATAGTTGTGAGCATCCCTTGTGGTCCTTCTGCTCTTGCTGTCAAGGAGGCTACTTGGGGGCTTTCTCGCTATATAGCTATCTTTTAGGTATCTTCTGTTGACATTGTTTTTTCAAACAGAAGTAGAGCTTTCATCAATCTGCCTTTGCATACATGCATGCACTTGTGTCTATCACTGACTGTTGCAAAAAGTAACCAAAATTTTTCCAACATATTCGAATAGAACCTCATAATGAACAAAAGAACTTTTAGTTTTGGGCTTGGATTCAGTTAATACACAATGTGTTGGAGGGTTGCTCTTCGACTACATGAGCTAAATTTAGCCACATAGCCTGCCGACCTGCCCCCCTCCCCCCCACTCAAATCCCTAACCCTAACCCTCTCCTCCTTCCATCAGCCGCCACCCAATCCCTCCAAACCCTAAATTAGATTTTTTTTTTAAATTATTGTTGGGATTCTCAGAGGGTAAATATTTTGTTGTTTGCTGGAACCTCTGCCCTTCAATGCTTCTTTCGGAAATTTAACAAAGAGCATACATATGGTTTGTTGTGCATGAATCTTTGTTTCTTTCCTTGATCTTCACACCAGGATCTAACAGAGGTTAACATGGGTTATCTCTCTATCCTGGCTTATGATCCACTCTCTGCTTCCTATGCGCGTGTACGAGTTCTGGCTTTGTTTTTAGCGTATTGGCAGAGTTGCTGTGTTTATCAAGTGGAAAGAAACATATCGACAGTCGAATCTCTGACAGATGAGAGACTCTACGGCGAATAGCAGTGCCACAGATACTAGTGTCGGTAACACACTAGTGGGCACTAGCACGACGATTTCCTTCATTCGACTTGTCGATCGACGATTCGAAGGGCCAGAGGGATACTCAACATGGAGAAAGAAGGTCGAGAAGACACTTCGAAGAATTGGGTTGTCCAAACATCTGACCAATATCCCTCCAGCAGAAGATGATCCCATATTTGAGCAATAGGAGACAGATGACAGTCGACTGTTTACACAGTTGATGAATTCCATGGAACCATCGGTGGAAGACATGGTCCAAAATACGGACTCCGTAAAGGAGTTATGGGAGGTACTGGCAGTGGCGTTTGATGGTAAACGCAATTTGTCTTGTATCTATGACTCAATCATTGGTGTATACCAAGCAAATCAAGGAGACAAATCTCATAAAGACCATTTTCGGGCCTTTAAGGCTATGACGGATGAGATCGACCGTGTATTACCTCTTACGTCGGATATTAATGAAGCAAGGGCTCAACGTGAGCAGCTTCATGTTATGGCTTATCTTGTCTCTCTCCGTCCTGATGCAGACTCTGCTTGCTCCTAGATTATTACTGGATCTGATGTATCGTCCCTATTGGAAGCACACTATCGTGTCCTTCGGGCAGCCAAAGCCGTTGAGACTACTCCGGGTGATGCTCTTGTTGATCGCTCTGCTCTCGGGGCCGCTCGTACGGGATTCCGTGGTGGTCGTGGTGGCCGCCGAGGTGGTCAAAATATTGGTCACGATGGAGGACGTTACAATGGTGGACGTGATGGAGGAAGACTACGCACATGTTTTAATTGTGGTCAGCTTGGCCATTTCTATTGGCAATGCACTAAATCACCGGCGGCTAATATCACCACTGATGCTCTTGATGATGGTGTCCGATCTATTCAGCTGACTTCGAACTCATATACATAATTTTTTGATTTTCAGGCGCAATATCGTGGTGACGGTTCCACATCTAGTTCCATATCCAGATATTCAACAGCGTGCATAGTTAAGCCAAAGCAGTAGATAATTGACTCTGGTGCGTCCTCCCACATAACAGGTGATGCAGGTATGATACATGATTATATCCCTGTCTATCGTGTTTTTGGTATTACAGTTTCCAATTGAGGTTCCCTGACGGTCCAAGGACGTGGAAGTGCCAGCCTTTCTTCTGAACTGTCATTCAATTCTGTGCTGCTTACTCCTGGAAACCCGTTCAATTTAATTTCTATTAGTCAAATTACTCATAAACTGCATTGCTCGGTAACATTTTTCGAAAGACTATCGGTAAGGGGCATATGGCTGTTGGATTGTATCTGTTTGACACATCATCTGCGGGGGTCTGTGCCGGTGTGAAAATTGGTCCTTTCAAGTTATATTGTCAGTTAGGCCATCCATCAACCCAAGTTCTCCAGAAAATATACCCTTCTTTAGATATTCATGTTTCCTTTCATTGTCGGCCATGTAGTTTAGCCAAGCATCACCGGGTTGCCTATCCGGTGAGTCAAAATAAAATTGCTTCCGCTCCTTTCGAGTTGGTGTATTCTGATATATGGGGACCTTGTCCGACTGAATCTATAATGGGTTTTAAGTACTTTGTTACTTTTGTTGATGATTACTCACGTGTCACTTTTGTTTATTTGATAAAAAATTGCTCTGAATTATTTAACATTGTCACGATCCGCACCCGTTTTTCGGGCGCTAGCTCGTGAACAAGCCAGCTACGTATCGAGCGAACTCCAGCCCGACTCGAATACGTATAAGCTGTCTAGAATAGGGTATCATGTCTAATCTAAACAAAATCTCAATCCACAGGAATCATATAAAATAAGAACGAACAATTATGGTTCATGGTCTACAGCCCACTAGCATATACGTCCGATTAGACTCTAGGAATAATATGAGTCTATAAAGCTAAGCTGATAAGCAGGATATATCGTAAAAGCACGAGAAAGATAGTAAACCAATAACACTAACAAATACCTGAATCATGTAGATAAAATCAACTACCACCTGCTCAGCTAACTAACTTCGTGTAATCAGCTACCTGAAGAGATCATCAGGTCCTCAGAGGACTAGCAAGATACATAAAACATGCCTACTAATATGACAGTAAATAACATGTGTGGAGGATAAGAACGGTGCCAGAAAGATATCTAAAATATGGAAACGTAATACTAGACTTGGCTATCAATCAATCGATTAACCCCCATAGCTTGTAGTATAATGCAAGATACTCCCAATCTATAGTAGGTTTCGACTGTAGCATAATGCAAGATACTCCCAGTCAAGATTAGCCAATTCTAGTATCGATTTCCTCTTCTAAAGGAATACAAGTTCAAGAATACACCTATAAACCGTAGTACAATACAAGATACTTCCAATTTATAGTGTCGCAAGTCAAGTCAATCAATCAATATCAAGGTAGAAGAATCTGCTATAGGTCATAGTACAATGTAAGATACTCCCAATCTATAGTGTGTCTCAACTGTAGTACAATGCAAGATACTCCCAGTTAAGAATAGTCAAGTCAAGAACAAGGTGTAGAACTGGCAACTCTATCATAAGACACAATACATGAAGAAGAGTAATAGACAAGCAATATCCTATACGTGTACGTAATCTAGAACAAGTAAGACAATCAAGGATACCAATCACAATATGGAAATCATGTGACAATGTGAAGGGAAAACAATAGAAAGAAAATAATGTAAATATTACATATGTTCGGCAAGGTATACTTGCCTGGCTCCTGATGTTGAAGGGTGAGTTAGCCGGTACAATGCCCGAGTCCAGAGTGCCCCAATACCCTAGAGATAAATTAGAATACTAATTAATATTTAGGCTATTAATTAATCCAACCTTAGACCAAACTTAAAGTCTATAGCTCCTATCTAATTCCATATATAAATACACCTCCATCATGAACTATAGATTCAATCCCATATAACCAAGTCATTTAACTACGCATATGCTTACTTCCACTATAACATGGAGTAGCACTCATTTTCCTCAACAAGCAGGCCACTATGCACTCTTGCCAAAGCCAACAATGTTTAATGTATCCGTTTAGTGTTCATGGGAACCTGATTTATAATAGTCATCCTATTTCCAATGTTGCTCACAAGTACCATCATAGTGATTTTATCACTCTCCTCACATGTATAGCCACTCATATAACAACTTCCTCCATAATTCTTTAATGAGTTCATTTGTAACCTTATTTTACTTCTCACCTAGTAAGACATCTCTGGTTTCAATTTAATTTCTAGTTCCCCTGTACACATAGAACAATTAACATCCAAACTAATATTTTATTCCTCCTATTGTTTATAACAATACTAGTTGTTATATAAGTCCTACACAACCACCAAGCCTCTCCCATTTGAAACACACTTGTGGCGCCTTCAACCAACACAGTTTCCCTATCCTTCATTTTCAAGGTGAGAAAACACATATATAATGCATATTGCCACCAGCCTCTTGTGGAGAAAACCTCAAACCCACATAATATAACTACCTATACCCTGTGAGGAGGACTCACTCACATACCAGTTTTCATCCCCAAGTTAACCATTTCCACAGATGGAAAGGAAGAAGATGATAGAGAAACTCACATAGGACTAATCCGCACGATTGGGGGAGTCGAACGCTGCCCTCGTATTCTGAGTCGAGCTCGGCGTGGAGCCCATCTCTGTCAAGTAGTGGTCGATAGGAGGGAGCTCGCTGCTTGTGAGGGGAGCAGTAGGAAGGCAGTCGTCAGAGTTCAACTGTAAAGGTTCATAGGGAGCAGAGGGTGGGTCGGAGCTCCGCTGTCGACCAGGCGGGGACGTACTGCAGCATTGGTGTACCGCTTCAGTGCACATCGCTGCTGTGCAGTTGCACCGATGATGCCAGGGAAACCACACGGCTCCGGATCTGTTCAGGGGAGGGTGGTGGCAACGACTGCACAACTTGGACGGTGCAATCGACTTGTTGTAGCCCGACGACCTCTGCCTCGTCTAGCTGGCTGGTTACTCCTGACCTTCGGCAAGAGACTGGTCGATAAGATCCACAGCAGGAGGGAGGTGAGGTGATTCCTACGTTAAGCTTTGGCGTGGAGGGGACACCGATGGGGCTTGATAGTGGCGGATAGGGCTTAGAATTATCGAGCGTTTCTCTCTCGGTTACTCTCTCGAGCATATATATGACCATATCATCAACAATCGGGGGAAGGGGTCAGGGCTTATCAACTCTGGTGTGGGTCTCCTAGACCGGGTCTGACCTAGCCTGGGCTGAGTATTGATGTAGCCCGGTTGGGCTGGGCTTAGGATTGCTGCTTCCTTTTTCCTCTTTTTTTTCTTTATAATTATTAGCAACTATATATATATATATATATATATATATATATATATATATATATATATATATATATATATATATTTTATATATTTTTTATATATATTTTATATATATATATATATATATATATATATATATATATATATATATATATTATATATATATATATATATATATATATATATATATTTTTTGGGCTGAGTATTGATGTAGCCCGGTTGGGCTGGGCTTAGGATTGCTGCTTCCTTTGTTCTCTTTTTTTTTCTTTATAATTATTAGCAACTATATATATATATATATATATATATATATATATATATATATATATATATATATATATATATATATATATATATATATAATAAAATATATATATATATATATATATATATATATATATATATATATATATATATATAATATATATATATAAATATATATATATATATAGGTATACATACCCATATATTTTTATATATATACACATACACTCATATATCTTTATATATACTACTTTATGTTTATACATATATTCATATATACCATAAATTCCATATAGACAATAAAATATTTTAAATATAATCAATATTAATAATAACTAATAGTAATAAATATATTTATTTAATCACCACAAAATAATAAAATAATAATAAAATAATTAAATGGTGGTTTGGTGAATCCATACTATTTACCTTTATCCGGGTCCAAAAAATTGTACAAATATGGTAAAACAATATTTAATAATAAAAAAGATACCAATTTTTTGTACAAATATTCAAATAATTAAAAATGTACATCAATACCCAAAATAATTTAGGAACTATTTGTACACACATAAAATATGCCTACATGGTCGTCTTTGGTCTCACTACAAGATTATATGGGCTCGACTTCAGTTTGGGTATAGTCCGAGCTAAATCGACACAAACCGGTTCTCCTACAAGTCAATAATATAATTAATAAATAATTTAAAATGTCTTTAGAGGTTAAGTCGCAATTTGGCCTGATTTTCCTAGTTAGGACACACTTATGGCTGAGTCTTCCTTGGCATGGCTAATACACTAGTCAAGGCACGCCACTGCACTATCCGTGCAATGATTCCTAGTCGTCTGGTACTTCAAAACTTAACCATGGCTAAAGTCGTCTATCGTAATAATGAACTAAACAATTATTTATAAAATTCTAAAAATTACCATTTAAGTCAAATAAATAATAAAAAAATATTTAAAAGAAAATTTTTGGGAATGGAAGCTACAAACATTTGGTGCAACTTTCATGCCGAAATAAAAACACAATTTGGTCTTCCAATCAAAAAATTTCGGAGTGACAATGGCCGTGAGTATTTATCTCGTGATCTCGATAGACATCTGGCCCGCAATGGCATCATCCATCAAACCTCTTGTGCCTACACACCACAACAAAATGGTGTAGCCGAACGCAAGAATCGCCATTTATTGGAAACAATACGTGCTCTTATGTTTCAAGCACGTACTCCCAAGAGATTTTGGTCGGATGCGGTTCTTACTGCTTGTTATCTTATTAACCGCATGCCATCGTCATTTTTTAATGGTAGCACTCCCTTTTCTAGGCTTTTTTCTAGACGAGAGTCATTTCCTCTGCCTCTCAGAATCTTTGGCTGCTTATGCTATGTTCGGGATACCCGACCAACTCTTTCTAAATTAGATCCTAAGGCAATACAATATATTTTTCTTGGATATCCTAAAGATCAGAAAGGGTATCGGTGTTTCTCTCCTGTCTTAAAGCGATATTTTTCACTCGGGATGTTACCTTTGTAGAAACCGAATTTCTACTATAGAGGCTAAAAATTAAGCTATGTCACCTATTAAAGTGTTCGATTATCAGATGGTGCCAAATTATTATATTGTGCCAAACCATCAAGTTGCACAGCATCAGGTTGCGCCAACATCTAGTTGCGCACGAGTCAGGTTGCACGAGCGCCACATGGCGTACTTCTTCGAGAAGCTGTGACGACATCATCATTGCCTGACAGCTGACAGCAAGGAGATTAAGGAAAATCCATTTGAATCCCGTGCAACGTGGCACTCGAGAAGATTTTGTCAGCATGTAATTAATGCTGATAGCTGGTTCACGCAAGTTATTGTATGGCACGAGAATTAATAAATACATCACAGAAGACCTAGTCAAAGGTGCCAGTTGTTGAGTTGTGCCCATGCCCAACCTGGCTAGTTGGTGCCACTTGATCAACTCATATTTTAAAAGCAGGGTGACGTGGCGCACAAGCCACCAACTTTGTAGAGCGTGTCCACTACACTTCCTACGACCACATGTATCTCAATCAAACGATGCTACGCGTCCACAGCAGTTGGTGCAACCTCTCGCGCAGGTTGCTACATTGCGCCCACTCGCGACCTGATGAAGCTCGTGTAAGGTGATCAAACAGTGTTCAGAATAGAGTGATATGGCATGCAGGCCACTAACTTCGCAGAACGTGCCCACTACACTGCCCTACGACCACGCGCATCTTAATCAAACGATGCCACGCGTCCACAACAGTTAGTGCAACCGTTCGCGCAAGTGAACATGAGGCGCACAACCTGAAGCGCGTGTAACCCAGAATAACTGCTAAACAGTTATTTCCAGAACTCTATAAATAGAGTTTCAAATCAGTCTCAAAGCATCAAGAATGCTCATAATCTCTTGCTAAAGTGTTGTTGCATTCTCCAGAGGCTCGTGTCTCCAATATCACATCGTCCAAGGAATAAAGTTATCGTCTTCTGATCAGATTTCTATAGTTGTACCTCCCCAGAAATCAATTGTACTCTTGTACTCTTTTTTTTAAGTTTGTAACAAAGGCTTTTCTTCTTGCAAACAAAATGGCGACTCTGCTGGGGACGACTTTCTTCTCTGACAAGAAAGTGACAACTCAATGTGATACCGTGTCAATCGGCAAGACGCAGAAGACCCTGGTCGTTCAAGTCGACCAGACAGCCTACGAGGCCTTCATCAATGCTGGGGGTGCCAAGCACACTGCTGCCACTGTTAAGGGCAAGACGCGCTCTGTTTGGACTCCTAAGTCCTCGACGGCATAATTCCCTGCCTCTGTGCAACTTGCGTCCATCATTGCCTTGGCACAATCTAAGAAAAACAGTCTTTTGGCTAATCCCTCAACTTCTCTGATTCTGAAATCGAAGGAGACTTCGTCTCGACACACCGCTGTCCAAAACAAGGGAAAGTGCCCTTTGGCCTTTACTTCCATGGCACAACCTGCATCTGTTCTTGCTTCTGCACAACTTGTGCCCATCACTGCCTTGGCGCAATCTAAGGGAAACAGTCTTTTGGCTAATCCCTCTACTTCTCTGACTCTGAAATTGAAAGAGACTTCGTCTCGACACACTGCTGGACAAAACAAAAGAAAGCGCCCTTTGACCTTTTCCTTCCTGGCGCAACCTGCGCATGTTCCTGCTCCGGCGCAACTTGAGCATGTTCATGCTCTGGCACAACCTATGCCTATTCATGCTCTGGCGTAACTTGTACATACTTCTGCACTAGCGCAACGTAAAGAGAAACACTGTTTAGTGGCTTCCTCTTTGCCACCAAACCAAAAGTTTAGTGAGAAATTACTAAATCAAGAAAAATGCTCTTTAGCTTTTTCTCATTCTGCTCAAGTCGTTGACTAGGTGGAAAGTACTGCTAATTCAGATAGGAATTCTATTCTCCTTAACAGAGATGACCAAATCTCTGTCAGGAAGATGGGTTCTATTCAGAATAAACTTTCCACGCAAAAGGGTATTATGCCTACTCCAAAGAGGTCAGGGCAGGATCTACCAACCCTATGTATCTCAAGATTTCGACGAGGCAAACTGCTAGTATCTCAAGTAGATGCAAAAGTGGCTCCTCTGTCAGACTTGCGCACCTATATCAATAGGTGCCAATCTGGGTCAACCTCGGGAAAACATAAAATGTATCAAGTACAACCTGCACCAGTGGCTAACTTGCACTAGAGGAAAAATGCTGAGGTAAAAGATCCTATGACTTATGCTAACCAGCTTAGCACGTCCTTGTACACACAAGGTATGGGACACCTCAAGAACATGAACCATATCCCGAATATCGTCAAGGACTACATTCCTGCGACTTCTTCTCATCCTGTTAATGACCTCCATGAACTTTTAATATAGAAGCAAAAGGTTGCAAATCTATCCCGTCCAACGGTGAACCAACAGCAAGAACATCATTGCAATCACCACCATGAAGTTGTCATCAAATGCTGTTGTCAGTCAGCCAAGCGGTCCGTCTTTGACCGTTTGAATTATGTTCAGACTCCTGAACCAATCCTAGTGGACGAAGATGAATTACTCTATGCTCCTGTCAACATGGCATCTCGAACCACTGTGGGTGGAAAACGTCCAAGACGTAATGCATCCCGTAATCCCAGTCAACAGTACTTAGATCGGATTCATGAATCCGGTGAAAGAGTATACCAATATACTAGATCAAGAAGACGAAAAATAATCGGTCAAAGAAATCCTCTTTCCGACCAAGACACAATCGGTCAAAGGAATCTTCTTGATTCTAACCAAGATTCCTTCAATAAAAAAGACATCCCTATCACTTATTCTGGGGGTAGTTCTTTATGTGACTTTGATGCTGACAGTAAAAGTTCTGAAAGGACCATCATTTCCACTAGCTCATCATCAAGGGCTAGAGAAGTGACTGCTTATGTCGTCACATAAAATCAAGATACTTCCAGTTCTAACAGTCAAGGGCAGAGAATTGCTGCTTTGGAGGCTAGTTTGAAGAACATGTCTGAGATGATGACAGGCATGCATGTTGTGATTATGGCACAACATATTGTTCCACCGGTCGTGAATCTAATTTTGACTCAGGAACCTGTAACAACATCAGCTCCCATTAATATTGACCTGGGGGTACAGTCTCCTCACACTGCTTCCATTCCTGCACAGGCTATTCCAAGTCAATCTGATGTGGGGGGTGGTACTTATCATGCGGTACCCCTCCTAACATATCAAATCAATCCACTCCTTCGCAATCAACAGGAGATACCAATGAGGCCGTAAAACTTTTACGTACTCAATTTGAAACTTTTAAACAGAAAGATGGCATGCAGAAACTTGGGATCAAATAGCCCTATCCCATAGAATGGAAAGAGGTCCAATTTCTTTCTAAATGCAAACTCCCTACTATTATGCTCTTTGATGGCAGCACGTCTCCAAGTCAATATCTCAACCACTTTGACTGATCAACTTCAACCAAATGATGCTCTTCTTACTAGAGTATTTGTTAACTGTTTAGCTGGTGCAACATATGATTGGTATCGTAGTTTACCAGATGGGTGCATAACCACTTTTGCTGGCTTCAAACAAATGTTCTTGGAACAATTTTATGAGGGAACCAATGACATGACTAGGTCTGCTCTCATCAAAAATCAAACAACGACATAATGAAATGATTGAACGTTTCATTGAACGGTTCTGCCGTGAAGCACTCAAAATGTCTCTTGGAACTCCAGATGCTTTAACTATAGACACTTGCAAATCAAACTTGTTGCCTATAATCAGTATGTGGACAGGACCAACACAGTTCCAAGATTGACCCTCTTTCATAATGAACATCAAAGCCGCAGAAGAAAGCGCTGACAAATTCAAGTAATTAGGCATTCAAATGCCTAATCTTGACAAAGATGAACGTGCTACACCAAATAATAATGGCCGTCAAAACAATCGCAAGAGCAAGGAGACTTTGGCCATTAACCTCAACGGTAAGGAAACCCTAGCCATCAATGTAAATCAGCCAATATCTACCCCTTAAGCACCACCACAACGGACACCTCGTCCAAAAGAAGAATACTTTTTTGATGAAGATGATATCATGAGTATCTTTGATTGTCTCATCAAGAGCAATAAACTTCAACTGCCAGAACCAAAACGGCCAGAGAAAGTTGGTAAGATTGACCATCCTAAATATTATGTTTGCCACAGATTTATTGGACATCCAACTCGAGCATGCTATGTGCTTAAGGATAAAATTCAGGAGATGGTCAATTTCGGTGCAATCACTCTCCAACAAGACGAGAAAACTGTAACGGCTAACGTCGTCCCTTTACAGTTTGGAGATTTTTTGGCTCAACTTGTGCAGGACGGTGTCATCTCTATCCCGAGAACTACTCTGGAGATTGTTAATCTTCCACCTGCACGAACTGATGGTCTTGTTCCTCTGTCTACTGATAAAAGGAAAATTATATGGATCCATCCAGATTTAGTGGCGGACTTCGAAACACCATCTTCTTTCACCAAGTCTAAGAAGGCCACTAAAAATAAATCATGTCATATAATTTTATTTGGTGAACATTGTCTTCCATCCCTAACTGTCACCTTCATCTCGGCAGTAGATAATCCTTCTTCTTCTTCTTCCCCTGCTGAGATAATATTGTGAAAGTCAGAAGCCAAATACCAACCAGCTTTCCATCTGTATAGTCCACAGTCTCGTGAACTAATGATGAAAATGGGATATGATCTACAAAAGGCCTTTGGTTTGAACCATGGAAAGGGATCTCCTGTACCTCTTTTCCTATGTCTTTCTCACAACCAATCTCGGGTTGGTTTGGGTTACTGGACAAACTCTCCATCTTGCCAAAAGAAACCTTCCAGAAATAAGATCCATGAAAAAAGTTGGAATATGGTATCCTTCGAATCTGTATCCGAAGAAGAAGTCTTAACTGGTACCAGGTCTGGGAAATCTTACCTAAGAGACTATTCAGAAGGTCAAAAAAACCTGCTCCAGCTCTGGAGGCTCCTCAAGCACCATCTTCCCCTGCTGTCAATAGTCCACCAGCTTCATCACCTCCAATAAAGGCAACTCTTTCCAAACCGATGACAGCCGACAAAAAAAATAGCATGTCAGTTTTGATAAAGTATTAAAGAAGACTCCAACTTTGGGACTTGAGAAGCCGTATAACTTTGATATACTGGCTCAGCTGGCTAATAACTCGGCAAGATTGTCAATTTTTGAGCTACTTCGTCTTTCGAAGGAAACTCGGAAAACGTTGAGTAAAGCTTTGATGCAAGCTGATATTTGTCTAACATTCCTCAAGAAGCCAGAGGAAGAGCCTATAACATGCCTTCATTGTCATAGTGTGATGGAGCTGATGCCAAACATCACCTTTACACAAGACGATATACTGTTGGAAGATAATCGTCATGACCGACCCCTCTACTTCACGGGATATGTCAATACCATGAAGGTTGATCATATTTTGATCGATCCTGGGTCTGCACTTAGCATCACGCCAAAGACTCTTCTAGATGCATTAAACATTCCTGTACACAATCTTTCAACAACCATCACGACAATCTTGGAATTCAATTCTGGAAGAAGTGAACCTTTGGGAAAGATCTGCCTGAAAGTTCAAATAGACAATCTTCGTATAAAGGTTACTTTCTACGTGATCGATAATCTTGGCGCTTATAATGCTTTGCTGGAAAGACGCTTTCTGCATGAGCATAACATTGTACCATCTACTTTACATCAATGCTTCAAATATGTGGACGTCAATGGAGAAGTCCAAAAGGAAGTAGCTGACCTAAATCCTTTCAGGGGCATTGAAGCGTATTGTACGGACTCTCGGATGTACAAGGAGAAGTTCATAAAAGTTGTATTGGCGATGGATAGTGAGGAAGATCAGAAAGATACTTCAAAAGATGTTCACATGATCCTCGTCAAAGGACGTACTACTCGTCCCTCTTCTTCTCAGACATTGACTATACATCTTTCCTCTCATAACAAACAACCTCCTGCTGTAGAAAGGGAACAAAGGGAGCTCACCTCTTCTGAGCCTCTTGTTATCGACCTTCGTCGTAACAAACCTTCACCTTCTCCTTCTCCTCCTCCTCCTCTGGTTATCAACCTTACTAAGCCTTCTGTTAAGGCTAAGAATCATGTTGTAAATGATGATGTACAAATCAATAAAGTAGCATCTCTTTTACAGCATACTAATGTTTTTTATTATACTCGATGTTATTTAAAAATGTTAATTAACTTCGAACCACTTACCATTGGAGCAGTTAAAGCTTCCCAAAATGAAGTATTGCTCGAGCCAATGCAGGACTCCTTCTTAGTTCCTTCTAGGAAGAAAAATGAACTTCCTATAATTTTTAGTAAAGGAACAGAATAAAAGATCACGCCCGATAATGAAGAAGAAAATTACGATAACGGAACACTTCAACTACATCGTTATAGTCAGCAATCAAAAGATGGGCTATAATTTTAAAGCTGGTCTCAATGGCGGCAAAGGAAGGTAAACTCTTATTCATATTCCTGCTCCGAAAGGAAAATCACAACAATACTACAGCAAAACGAAGCAGGGATTAGGTTATACTTCACCAATTCCGACTCTAGAAGCCTCCGAATCTAATAAAGAAGAACGATCTAACTCTTCTGATTCTACCTCATGGGATTCAGATACCAGTGTAAGGCACGTCCATCGAGTGACTCTATCTTCCAATATTGTAACTGTCGAGTTCTCGAAAGATGACGGAGATTTTGCCGAAGCCTCTGAATCTGATCATTGGGCACAAAGGATGGATATTCAATGGGAGCTTCGCTTTGAGCAACGTGAGCCACCTACCGAAGATCAGTTGGTTCAAGTCAATATTGGAGATGAAACTTCCCCGAAATCGAAATTTATCAGCAAAAGCCTTCCTGAAGCAGATAAACAAGAGTTCTGGTATCTCCAGAGTCAGGAATACCCTTCCTTTTAAAATCCCCAGTGGAGTCTATACGAATCATCAATTTTGTCTTTTGAAACCAGTTGTTTTAAACGATAGCTTTTCTTTATGATAAATCCGTATTATCACAGATATCGTCTTTTTAGACATGATATTCTGTCTTTAAGTTCTAACCGATTTGAAGATCATCAATAGAAGAAACGAGTTCACATCCACATTACCTCTAAATTCTATTTTCTATATCAAAGATTCACGTCCGCATTACCTCTGAATTCTATCATCTATATCAGCGACTTATTACGTCCATATTATCTCTGATAAAGTCATCTTTTAAAATAACAATATTCTGAGTTATATTCTGTCACGTTCACATTACCTCTGAATAGATATAATTAATATTATTATTTTCTTTTAGGGGATATGTCATGTCCGGTACCTCTGAACATATTTTTCTATTCTTATCTATCACTTATATCTGCTATAGATATATAATAAGCAATAGAATCACAAAAAAATATTATTCTATTGCCATAATGTTCAAAATATTGGAAAAAAAGTACATTATTTGAAAGACAAGAAGACAAAAAGATCCTATAGACTGCTTTATTGAGGAGGTTGAGTGCTGAGATCAATGATCAGTCTTTTCAAATTCTCAGCCCTCTCTACTCTGGAGTCAAGTATCCTTTGTCTTGCAAAAGCTCTTCCGGATTCGGGATCAAAAGGTTGCAGCATTTCTGCTCGACGTTCTAGTTCTACACCTTCGATTTGGAAAAGTGCATCCCGCTGCCTCTTCAAGTCATCTAATTGACTTGCAGCAATTTGATGTATCTCCAATATTTCTTTTTTACGTTGTCGAGCTGTTTTAGCTAGTTCTTGAAGCCGAGCCATTTCAATTTCTAGTTCTTGGAGATGAACTTGATATTCAGCAGCCTTTTTTTCCTTCTCTGCAGCTTCAGTCTTATAACGTTCAACAGAAGAAGTTATCTCGACAATGCGAGATTCTAACTCTACAGAACACTGTGAGAAAGCTACCACGGAAGCTTCAAACTCTGCTTTTCGTATTGCAGCTTCGAGAGCCATTACCTCGCATTCAGCATCTACAAGTTTCTGGATGTTTTCCCTTGTTAGATCTTTGTAAGACTTGATCGATTCTTCAAGTTCATTCAAAATATGATCTAAATAATTGACTCTATCTAGATCACCAATCTTGCGGATGGCTCTAATGATAAAGGAGGAAGGGCCCCTTACTGATTCATAAGGTTGGTCCTTTTCCATGACCATTTGAATTAAAGGCTTCAGAGAAGTGAAGAAAGCATTAGTATAAGCTTCGACAACAGCTTTGTTCATCGCTGAGACCCCCGGGGTAGCCACTTCTATTGGAATTCTTGTTTTTGAAGTATCTGGTGGAGCTACAGATTGTACACCAGGAGACCCGAGTACTGGCATCAAAGAAGAACTCTCCTCTCCAGTTTGGGTCCGCATACCCAGGGGAGCCATAGTCGAGCTGAAACTGAATGTGGTCGATACAGCTTTCGCAAGTGTCCCCACAGGACCAACTGTAATCAAGATACAAAGTTATCACATATAAATTACAGGAATTAAGGTAAATAAAAGTCAAAATTCTGATCCTGGCAATGCATATGTGGTTTCACGGGGCATCTCCAGATCAGAACGGAGTTTGGCCATGGTAGTTTCATACACAGCTGCTTGACTACTCCCAGCTTCGGAACCGCCTGATAAGGAACGGCTACTTCCGACCCCTGATTCTGCTTGTTCAGTTGGGGCAATCACTTTTGCGTCCTTGACCTCAAAAGCTTGGTTGGTGGGGGTTTGAGTCTCCGCAGTATCAGTATTGAGATTTTCATTGATCCCAACTTCTTCAGGAGCTATGACCTGATTTTCATGATCTTCAGTTTTATTATGGTTTTTAGGCTCATCAGTTTTTGGACTTGAAAGCCCCTTTTCAACAACAAGGTGCTCCTTACCTTCAACAATAGTATGGCCTTCTTCAATTGGTAATGCTTGATTCAGTGGGATTTCCGCTGAAGTCTGGTCTCCTTCAATGACACTTGTAGAATCATCCTCAAATGCATCGCCGTAATCACAGTCTTTGAGAGCCGCTATCATTTCTTGATCCTCTTGAGAGTGAGTAGGAGCTTGGGCTACAAAAGGAACAGTGACATCAGGATTGGATTCTGTAAAAGGCAACTCCTTCTCGGGAAGTGTAATCTTTGGGAATCGTCATTTGTGTGACTATGGGCCCCGAAATCCCTTATGTAACGATCGGAGCTAGAGTGCTAACCTCTACAGATTAAAAAAAGGATCAGTGTTAATATGTTACTCAATCAAGATCACATTAAAAGAATATTAAAATTTACCTGGTGGAGGTGGTATATCTTGTGAAGGCAATGTTTCTTGATGGTCTTTTGGAGACTATTAATCTCCTTTTGGCCTTGCGTACCAGAGGTGTCTCAGGTTCTTCTTCAACCTCATCAAGGTCAACTTGTATATTGGGTTCTCTAATAACCTTTTCTTGGGCAACTTGGCTGGTTCTTGGAACTGAAGAAGGAGTTGCCTCTCCTCCTCTAGTGGATGCTCCAGTATGTATCTGTTTTGTCTGGGACCGCGTGGTCCTGGTGGTGGGCTGCTCTGCAATGACCAATGTAGTCTTCTTTCTCTTCCCTACAGCCATAGGAGAAGAAGGGAGATCACTAGGATGAGAAGGGGCTGATGACTCTCCAGTCTTTCTTTTCCTCCCAAGTCCTTTTGCTTGGAACTTCTCCTTCCGTATCTTCAATGATACATCTAATGGATCATTGACTTCAACATAAAAGCCTACGAGAGAGGCTTCCAGAGGTTCGTCAACGGGTTCGTGATTCTCTTAATCTCTGAAAGATTGTGCAGTACGAACTCTAGCTCTCGAACGTCTATCATTGGCAAAGCTGTTAGCCAGATTGAAGTTTTCGGTAAAGGTGTTGGCTGAAGAATAAAAAATTTTATATGTATATAACATATGCGGGCCTATCTGAGAGACATGAGGCATCGTGAATGTGGCCTTAGTCCCCCTTGTATTATAGTATCTCCAAGCTCTGACACCATCTATTAGGTAACCCTTAGCCTGTAAACAGGTGGTGGCATTACCTACATGCAGTTGATCATAACCAAACTGTCGAGCAAATTGGCTTGGTAAGTACGGTTCTAGAAAGCTCTCGCCTTCAAACCGGTACACTAGATGTGAAGGTCGAATTGTCTTCAACCATGTTAACTCAGTCGAAGATAGACGGAGAGATGCTGCTTCTAGGTCCATGAGTTGTAGAGGAAGATTCTCATATCCTGGAGGAGGAGGAATATATTAAAATCTGCATCCAGACCATCGGTTTAAAGCTCTTTGGCATTCTGACAGCGTATTTATGTTCCATCGAGCATTGGAATAACGTCTGATGAAGTTACCTCCGACTGCACCCATATCGGGATCCATCAAGTCAGGATAGTGTAGTGCCCCGTCCTACAAAGTCAATCGGAGGAATCGAAATGCCGACGGCATTCAGACTTAGCCTTGCAACGGCTACTCGAAGACTCGCTCGGTTGAGACGACTCCTCGCTCAGGTGGGATAGTTTCGATGAACTTGCCTCATCTTAGCCTTCACTTAATAACTCGCTTATTTTTAACTTGCACAAGTAGGCTTGACAATAAAAGAGATGCATCCACATAGCTAAGGGAGTAATCCCGATGGGTCGGAATGTCTTAAAACATGGAAAGTGGTCCCACGGTCTGCTTAGAAGTCGGCTCAGCGTGCTTTCAAAATGACACTCGGTCCTTCGTCCCGTGGCTTAGGAGAAGGAAGTTGGCCTAAGTTGCTAAGTTGCCACGACACTCGAATTAGCCTAAGTCATAGGCGTCGCCCGTACGAATGCTTGATAAAGCATATACGGTCCCGTCATCCAAGGCTTGGCATAGCCTTCGCATATCCCGTGGGTTAAGTCGTCTTATACGGCTTGTGGCTTAAGTCCAGGCACCCGAGGACTTGGTCGTTCAAGTCGAACGCGTGCACGATACGTTCCCTCGATGTGAAGCTTGGAGTAGCCTTTGCTCGTCAAGTCATTGCGCAAATAAGTTAGGCAAAGTTATGCTGGTCGGTCTAAGCTATTTCTAGCACTGTCCCGCTCTATCTGCGGTTGTCAAGTCGCGTAGTCCCTCGAGAACAAGGCTCGTCGTACAAAGTATATGACTTGAGCGATAGCGTCGCCTAGAGAACCAGGCCTGTCTAAGGCACGAGCTATGGTGGATTTAGTAAAGAGTATGCCACGGACAAAGGAAGTCCACGCGACTGGTTGTCGCCGAGATCGGTCCCGCTATTTGGGAGTCTCGCTAAGTCTCGATAAGTCCCGCATGCAAGATCGGTCCCGCTACTTGGGAGTCTCGCTAAGTCTCGATAAGCCTCGCACACGAGATCGGTTTCGCTACTTGGGAGTCTCGATAAATCCCGCACTCGAGATCGGTCCCGCCACTTGGGAGTCTCGATAAGTCCCGTACTCGAGATCGGTCCCGCCACTTGGGAGTCTCGATAAGTCTCGCACACGAGATCAGTCCAGCTACTTGGGAGTCTCGATAAGTCTCGATAAGAAAGTTCACGAGATCGGTCCTGCTACTTGGGAGTCTTGATAAATCCGGATAAGCAAGCACGCGAGATCGGTCCTACTACTTGGGAGTCTCGATAGAAAGAGAGAAAGCATGGTCATGAATAAGGAAGGACTTGGTAGATCGACTTGAATCTTGCATGGTCATTGGACAACTTGTCGACAAGGTGTAGTCTTCTCGAATGATCGTCGGGGCACCGGGATCATGTCGGCCCGGGAGAAGCGAGGCGGCTCAAGGTAGGATGCTGGATAACCGTATAGGAGATACTTGGCGCTTCAGGGGCTAGCTACCCATGGAGGGACGAGCCGATATCTCGAGTCGAGTCTAAGATAGCTTGACATTGCTAGTGACCACTCATATAGATGTGTCGACAAGAGCGGCTATCCGTATGTATGTCCTTGGATTGCGTCGAGTACTAGCAAGTTATGTGTTGGGTTACCAAGTCATGCTTATTGCAAGCACAAGTCTTGAGTCAGCACGGGTGAGGGTGTGCACGGTTGCATCACCAATCTAGAGTCTAAGAGATGGCTATATCAAGGATACGTGCTTCGACATGAATGTGGTCTCGTCTAGAGTTTAAGTCAGGAAGGACCGTAAGGCAACTTGGTTAAGTCTTGATAAGTTGCGAGGCACGGCCTCAATCTTGAAGCACGAACAAGTTTAAGCAAGTCTACTGGCTCGTCCCCTTGGCGTCGTTGGCACGAGAATGGTCTAGAGGCACATAGAAGAATTGGAAGTTTTGGCACGGTCGAGTGTATAAGTTTGTGCCCGGCGAGGCACCGCCTCAAATATATGGAAGTCACGAATAGAGTATTGCACGACCCTGTCATTACGTTGTCAAGAATAGGCCAAGACGTCCTTGTCTTAAAATTGACCCTAAACCATGGCATGACCCCGTCGTTGTACGACCCTGTCGTTGCATTGCTAAGTATAGGCCGAGACATCTTGTTCTAAAATGGATCCTAAGGCAAGACTAGAAAGACAATCGAAAGGATTTAAACTGCACAAAGTAAATGATCGTATCGGTTATGTATGGGTGGGCGAGGAGCTCACTCCACCAGTACAGTTGAGTACTGACACCCATACAGTTTTCATGTGAAAGCACAGGTAGAAGCTCGTGGCATGAAGCTCGCTTGGATGCGTCGAGGCATGGAGTTTCTTGGCGATTCGAAGTGTGCGGCTGCGTGGAGTCAAGACTTATACGGGACATAATGTATGGATATTGCCTTCCGGAGCTTCGGCTGGCTCAAGCATTGTATCGAGAGATGAGAGAGAGCAGAGTGTCTTATAAATAAGAAAAAAGTGAGTATGAGAGACTTGTAATCATGGCCTTGCGCCCATTGTAATATGATTGTTCAATATCAATAAAGAGTACTTTTGATTAACTTGTGTTTTGTCTTTAAATTCTGCTGCATGTTTCAATATTTTTGCTTGGGACTTCTGTACGACGATCCCGTCGCAGCCGTTGTAATTGACCATTATGAAACTGCCTTGCACAAGCGCAATCTAGGCTCGTGTGGCATCACGCCTTAGCGAGGACGATCGCTCCTACGGGAGCGGGGCGTGACATAATGGTATCAGAGCACGGCTTTACGTCCTTGGACTTTAAGTCAAATTTTTCAGTTTTGAAAGCTCGTCGTCGATAAAGAAGTGTGCGCTCTCTCTCGATTGTCCCACGGCATGTCCATACAATAAGTCTAAATATTTTCAAAAGCTCGTGCAAGCGTTCAATCGAACGCATCGGTAGGCAATGGCCTTTGTGCCGAACGGTGTCAAACATGAATTGATAGAAAATACGTGCTAAAGTTAGCAAGTTGCACGCGTGCCTAAATAGTCATGTGTCGACCTTAGCAAACGAGCGTGCAAGATCAAAGTATAGACTGTACGGGATGGCTATGCACACGACCTTTTGGCTAAGTTGTGCCGCGTGTCGCGCACCTAGACTTTATGGTGCAACGAGTTGCGAGCGATATTAAGTATCACTCGGTCGGAAACGGAGTTACACTTAGGGTGTATATCGATAAGAACGCTATCGAACTAATGCTTAGGCGTACACGGAAGATTGGATTAGATTTTAAGGAATAGTGCGAACGACTTAGTACGTCGAGATAACGTGAGCGATTACGCTAGAGATTCGTTGAACGAATCTAAAAGATGTATTAGCGAGTGATGCGAATATAATTTGGACTAGATCGGATGGCTCAAATTCTGAGTGGTGTATGGTTTGTCTTGGAAATTATTCAAGCAAAAATTGAGGATTACGCGTAACAACGAGTATGTCGATGAGGCGATGCGATCGCGTAGAACCTTAGAACGCGTCACGCTTAGTTAGTCGTGACTTCGTATGTCTCGAACGAGATATCATTTGGACAACTTGTGAATGGGCAATGCGAGTTAGAAAACGATTCGGGACGATGAAACAAGTGAATATCTTGATCGAGGAAATCTAGTAAATCACACGTACAATTTCGGATTGAGTCAAAGTAAATATGACTTGAGTTTTGGACAACGATCTTGAAACTAGCTTGAGGAATAGCGAACGAACTTGATCTTGATTATCGAAAAGATTATGGAATATCCAATTCGGACAATAGCATCAGTTGCATAACTCGGAGTTTGTTGCAAAAGGAAGATCGTCAGGTTACGTACATCATCGATGGTATTGAGGTGTATCAAAGATCGATGTGCGATAACTCAGGGGTACTCTGATTCGAGGAATGACGATCGTGTAAAATATCATTGTTCAGCTGGATGCTATCCTCAGGATGTTGGAACACGTCGAGGAAAATATAGACTTGGCTCGAGGATTTTTTTAAATGAACGAATGACGAACAGACTATCGAATTGAGATCTTAGCTTGGATGAAAATAAAATGTTTGGATTTGCTTCATTGACAACCACAACATTGACGTTCTTGTCTTATGCGAGCGCAACTCCAGCCTCGCACATGCGTCGTACCGGATTAGGACGATCACTCCGCGTGAGTGCTGATATGGTGATTCATATAGCGGGAGTGATTGAACTTGCATGGCGTGGCAATCTGATTGCTTCGACTTGTGGTTTGACGTGAAGGTGGACTCGAGAATGACTATATGTGCTTGACGATTGAACTTGAGGATTGAGTAGGTCCAATCTGCGTATCGAGAATGAATTAGTCTGGACTCAAACAAGAGTTATGGCCCGATGAGAATAATTATTCCGCGGGAGCGTTGTATGGTGATTCATGAACCACCGTGGATAATCGAACTCGCGTGAGATTGGGGCTTAACATATTGTCAAGCTAGATGACCTCGTGATCGAATACTTGAATTGGTTAGAATGGATATGTAAAGTATGTCGATTGGTGATTTGAACGGATTCGAATTCGTTGCGCTACGCGACGATTGCCTTGATGCGAATTAGGTGATTATGCTCGATGTTTAGAAATCTGAGTGACGCGAGCTCGAGTAGAAAACCCTATACTATCAACTTTGGTTTGACCCTAGGATTGGGGTCAGTGTTGGAATTATTGTTGGGGAACTATAATTCCAATCCTG
Source organism: Iris pallida (assembly GCA_029216955.1). Taxonomy (NCBI): domain Eukaryota; kingdom Viridiplantae; phylum Streptophyta; class Magnoliopsida; order Asparagales; family Iridaceae; genus Iris; species Iris pallida. The sequence continues at coordinate 26,286,640 of JANAVB010033017.1, forward strand.
ACATTGACTTAGCCTTGAAAAATGGCCTAGCGGTTAGGCGAGATGCCCCTGTTTCAAGAGTTAGCGATCGAAAGATTGGTCTTGAGGATTGGTATGGATAGATAGAGTGAATCAAGAGTATATGAATACCCCTCACGAGATTCGACTGACATGCATATATTTTAGGGACGCCTGAGTATGTGTACGATGCGACTCGAGTAAGAATGACGAATTCTCTATCATGCGGCTTGGCTGAATGTATGTATTTTAGGGACGCCTGGAATGCATGTACGATCCAGCCAAGTGATACGTTGAGTTCAAGCATGACTTGAGGAATGGAAGAGTGTCAAGAATTTGAGATCGTGTTAAAGAAAGGATTGATACTAGTACGAGCGTGGCCCGGAATTGAAAAAATGCGTAGGCAGAGTGTGTGCGATAAATTATGGCGTACCTCCTTCGACTGTTATAGTCCCGTGTCTGGGCACGATTAAGTCTTGGCCATAGAAATGGTAGGATGGCTTGCCTTCAGGAAAGTCTCGAGGACTAGACTTGTTGTGAGTGGTGTATGTTGTAGTGCCCCGTCCCGCAAAGTCAATCGGAGGAATCGAAACACCGACGGCGTTCAGACTTAGCCTTGCAACAGCTACTGAATACTCGCTTGATTGAGGCGACTCCTCGCTCAGGTGGGGTAGTTTCGGGGAACTTGCCTCATCTTAGCCTTCACTTAATAACTCGCATGTTTTTAACTTGCACAAGTAGGCTTGACAATAAAAGAGACGCATCCACATATCTAAAGGAATAATCCCGACGGGTCGGAATGTCTTAGAACATGAAAAGTGGTCCCAAGGTCTACTTAGAAGTCGGCTCAGCGTGCTTTCAAAATGACACTCGGTCCTTCGTCCCGTGGCTTGGAAGAAGGAAGTTGGCCTAAGTTGCTAAGTTGCCACGACACTCGAATTAGCCTAAGTCATAGGCGTCGCCCGTACGATCCACACAGTTTTCATGTGCAGGCACAGGTAGAAGCACGTGGCGCGAAGCTCACTTGGATGCGTCGAGGCATGGAGTTCCTTGGCGATTCGAAGCGTACGGCCGCTTGGAGTCAAGACTTATACGGGACATAATGTATGGACATTGCCTTCCGAAGCTTCCGCTGGCTCAAGCATTGTATCGAGAGATGAGAGAGAGGGGAGTGTCTTATAAATGAGAGAAAAGTGAGTATGAGAGACTTGTAATCATGGCCTTGCGCCCAGTGTAATATGATTGTTCAATATCAATAAAGAGTACTTTTGATTAACTTGTGTTTTGTCTTTAAATTCTGCTGCATGTTTCAATATTTCTGCTTGGGACTTCTGTGCGACGACCCCGTCGCAGCCGTTGTAATCGGCCGTTATGAAACTGCCTTGCACGAGCGCAATCTAGGCTCGTGCGGCATCATGCCTTAGCAAGGACGATCGCTCCTACGGGAGTGGGGCGTGACAGATTAGTGCAACAGCAACCACCCAAATAGATATGTGTACGGCATTTTGATACGAGGGAAGTCGTCCCGAGAATTCTTATCGTACACCATGGTGTTAACGAAAGAACGCAAGCCTGTATTCAAGCGATATATCATCGTCGAAAGAAGATCCATCTTGTAGCCGAATACTAGACGCACCGCGGCAAATAGCACGCCTCGATGGAATCGGTCGACGGCACTGGCTCCAGGTTTCACAAACTGCCGTAACCATAAAAAGAGGAAACCCGACAACTGGGCTTCTTGAGACATGGTTCTATAACCTTGTATAAGATAAATTTTGATTTGAGTACCAGCAGTAAATAGGTACCAATCTATATCTAAGATGTTATCATAGTGCTTAGTTTTCTCTATCAATTTTTCTACATCGATGTGGCCGAGCGGTTTGAAGAAACAAGGATTGCAAGCTTGACTTTCAACAATCTTTTCTTTATGAGCATGCCCTAGAAATAAGTATGGCAGCCATTTGGTAATATAGCAAGTCCCTTCGGAAGCACTTTTGTAATAAAGGTAACAGATCAGATAGTGGCATAATAATTCTTCGAACCCAGCCACAATCTTAGGGTTCTCTGCAGAGAGAGTATCCAATTCCTCATTTGTTGGCACATATTCTTCATAGGAGTTTTCACCCATTGGCAAATGTGAAAGAAACTTCATTTCATGAAGAGCGAAGCCGATTTCCCTGTGAGGTGTCATGAAGGTACCGGTCCTCTTATTATATCTTTCGACTAAAGCTAAAAACATGTGAGCATTCGGGCGAAAACCATGAGCAGTGGTCCAAATCGGATCATAGAGTTCTAATTCGAGGAGTTTATCCTTAAAATGATCTAAAACCCAAACCACTATACTGTTCTTGCGTTTCATATCGGGATTCACTAAGCCCGTTAAGCGCATGGTTTGGTCTGGGTATCTTCCTTCAGCCTTCGCAAACATGTTCACGAAAATAGGTACTCGGACGGGAAGCAACATTGATGAATCTTCAGGAGGTATACAACTTGGTCTCAAACCTCTCAGATGGGAGATGTATCTCTCCGAAGTGCTGTAGAACAAATCCTTGTTCTGTGGACCCAATCTATAGCATATCCTCCCGACTCTGGCCTGTTGAATCGGAGTCAAGTCCCATGCCATACGGCAGGAATAACTAGAAAATGTATATCGAGACAAAGACAAGTGTCTCGGCATTTTTGGGAGGTACATGATTCCATCCCCACATTGATAAAATCTGTCTTCTCTCTTCGCTTTGGGTTGGGACGTCTTTTTGATCGCCTTTCCAAATAAAAAAGCTGGTTTCTTATGGACGACATTGTCCAGACTTTCCAAAGGTTCGTCGTTCATCAAGCATAATAAAGTGGGATTATCTTGAGATGCGAGCATAGCTCTTCGGGACTCAGGAAGATCATATTGAGGATATTGAACGTGGGATAGGTCCTCTTGGTACTCTGACATAAATTTCAGCATTGGGTCTTCTCTGAGATTAACTATATGAAAACAAGCAAATAGGGGTTAATCTTAAAAAAATGTCTTGTTCAATGAAACACAACATATGACATCATAGGTTGCGCAACACTTATATTGCGCGACATTTTGTATTGCGCCACATCTATGTTGCGCAACATATCGGGTTGCGCGACTCTTATGTTGCGTGACATTTCTGTCGAAACAAACATCTGTGTGGCGCAACATCTCAAGTTGCGCCAAACTGATTATACAGAATCAGAAAGTACAACTCTCGAAACAGCACACAACACTGTCGGGACAGCAACCAAACCCTAAGAAGAGGGGCGCAAGTCAGGAAACACACCTAATTCTAAAAAGAGTAGGCGTACATATTGTCAAAATCAAACCAAACCCTAAAAAGGGGTTGGTCGATGTTTGTTGTCAAACATTCACCTTCTATGGCCGGGTTGGCAGTCTCTCGTCGTGACGAAGGGGGAGCATACTGAGGCACGTGTTTGGATAGAACGCGAGAAGAAGGTTCAACAACACCCTTTCCCTTCTCGATAACAGATCTCTTGGGCGCCATTTGATGTTAGTCAAAGCTTGGGAAGAAGAAGGGAAGATAGAGCTTTTGAGAAAAATTGAACTTCAGTAAAAAAATGAAGAGTCTGAAATATACGGTTATTTATAGCTTGAAAAGTTGATCGCACAATTTCCCCTCAAAATAGTGGAGTCGGTTGAAACTGGCGCAATCTAGACAAAACTAGCATTATTCAAAATATTTTAAAACTTTGAAGTATTTTTCAAGTTTCGAAAACTTTGAAGGTGGTCTTTTAGAGGCTAAAAATCAAGTTGTGCCACCCATTAAAGTGTTGGATCATCAGATGGCACCAAATCATTACATTGCGCCAAATCATCAAGTTGTGCAGCATCAGGTTGCGCCAACATCTGGTTTCACAGGAGTCAGGTTGCGCGAGCGCCACGTGGCACACTTCCTCGAGAGCTGTAACGGCATCATCATTGCCTGACAGCTGACCGCACAGAGATTAAGGAAAAATCCATTCGAATCCCATACAACGCGGCGCTCGAGAAGATTTTTACAGCATGTAATTAATGCTGACAGCTGGTTCGCACAAGTTATTTTGTGGCACGAGAATTAATCAGTACAGTACAAAAGACCTAGTCAAAGGCACCAGTTGTTGAGTTGCGCCCATGCGCAGCCTGGCTAGTTGGCGCCATTTGATCAACTCTTATTTTAAAGCAGGGTAACATAGCGCGCAAGCCACCAACTTCGCAGAGCGTGCCCACTACACTGCCTACGACTACGCGCATCTCAATCAAACGAAACCATGCGTCCATAGCAGTTGGTGCAACCTCTCGCACAGGTTGCTACATTACGCCCACGCACAACTTGATGAAGCTCGTGCAAGGTGATCAAACAGTGTTCAGAATAGAGTGACATGGCGCGCAGGCCATTACGCAGAACGTGTCCACTACACTGCCCACGACCACACGCATCTCAATCAAATGATGCCACGCGTCCACAATAGTTAGTGCAACCGTTCGCGCAAGTGAACAGGAGGCGTGCAACCTGAAGCGAGCGCAACCCAGAATAACTGCTAAACAGTTATTTCAAGAACTCTATAAATAGAGTTTCAAATCAATCTCAAAGCGTCAAGAATGATCATAATCTCCTGCTAAAGTGCTGTTGCATTCTCCAGAGCTCGTGTCTTCAATATCACATCGTCCAAGGGATAAAGTGATCATCTTCTGATCAGATTCCTATAGTTGAACCTCCCCAAAAATCAATTGTACTCTTGTACTCTTTTTTCTAAGTTTGTAACAAAGGCTTTTGTTCTTACAGACATCCACCACTCCCACAATCAACGGATTCGGCTCCCCTAGTCTATCCAGAAGAGGATTTTTTGTTATTTCATCCTCAAACACAACAGCCCCCCCACTACTAAAATATGCTCTATTAGCGACGTAAGTTAGCGACGGAATAAAATAAAGTCGCTAACTATTGAATATAGCGGCTCCTTTTGACAGACATCGCAAAATGTCGCTGAATAGCGACGTTCAGCAAAAAGAGGTAAATTACGTCGCTGAATAGCGACGTTCAGCGACGTGGCTTAAGTTATGTCGCTCCTTAGCGACGTTCAGCGATGCCTAAATCAGACGTCGCTAATGTTTTATTACATCCCGTTCGAAATTTCATTTCCTCCTTCTCTATCTCCCAAAAATTTTCCAAAAATCAGACGCAGCTCTCCTCCGACAGATGCCTAAATCAGACGAAGCTCTCCTCCGACGAAGCCCCCCTCCTCGCCGCCTCCCTCCTTCGACGAAGCCCCCCTCCTCGCCGCCTCCCAACTCCGACCTAGCCGCCCTCAGGTAAACCCTAACCCTAGCCCTAGCTATTTAGACACCATTTTGACACAATTTTTACCTCGTTTGGACACGAGTAGACACGTGTGTCACACACACACATACCCCTTTTGTCTTAGTGTATTATGCAAAAGTTGGCAATGGTGGTTGGATCTTTACAAATACTTTTGGTCATTTTCTGGTAGATTTTCTAGGTTAAAACTTGTTCAGTAAAATCTTAAACTTATTTTCTTGATCTTCAGAAATTGGGAATCAATAATGAAGGAAACAACATGTTACTTCTCCTGTCATGAAATTCTTACATATATAATCCTCCTTTATCTCCATTCGGTTTCCAGTTTCAGTGACATATGGCAGCTCACTTCTCAAAGCCCAACTGACAGGAGAGATGCCAGGAAAAAAATAGAAGCAATTCTATTAACATAATTAACCTGGAAAAGTGTAAGGCAACCAAGAGGAGTGTTCATAAAGAAGGTAGGCCAGAAACTGGTTCAACAATATTGCAAGAACAAGAAGCATTCCAAAACAACTCACAAACTGCATTCATTCATTCCATAACAATATGTACAGATCAAATAGTAGCTAGCAAAGATAACAAGTTCAAACATGAACCAGGATAATCTAAGAATAACAAGGTTTCAATTATATCAAGTAGTAATAGAGATCGATCGATCGATCGTAAGCATTAACACGAACAACGACGCTACGTGGACCGTATTATTGGCCAGCAGTTTTGGCTCACAGTCCACGTGGCACTCTTTCATTGGTTTTTATCGGAGGTGGGCTCCACGTAAATAGGAGGGCTAATGGGGTTGAGGCACGTAGTACACGGTCACGCCTAACAAGCAGAGACCGCAGACAACGTAATATTTTCCTAACACGAATAACGTCCAACATAGCGAAGCCTCGAGCCATCTTCCTGGTAGACCTCACCAGCTGCATGTATAGAGTCAAATTAATTATGCAAATCATGATAAAATTTACTCTGAAAACCAGTATCGTGCAATGGGGTCGGGTCGAATTGGACACGACACAGTGTGCCATTGGCCACGTGCTCGTATCCACGTGGAGAGTAGGTGTAGGGCTTCGTGTCTATCACCTTGAATTGAATTGGGTTCACAAGTCGTGTGTCCAAGATACCAAGACGTATTAGAGTCGAATTTACGATTGTGCACGCATAGTCCAAATCCTGTGCACGTGCAATTTCGTGTCCGACATGCATCAAGCCTAGACTTAGTCAACTTCACCCAGTTTGACTAGTTTGTCCAAGATATTGACTAAGTCAACTCAACTTCACCCAGTTTGACTACTTACTGCACTGAACATGTGTGTCCATCTTTATAGAATTTTTTCCAAATGGATATGAATTACTACTTGCGGAATCGTTCATGGATGTACAATCGTCGTCCTGATGATATGTGTGGTGTGCGGGATGAATACATAGCGGAAGTAGAGCCGTTACTGCAGTTTGCTAAGGCGTTCCCTCAATACATGGACGACACCAAAATTAAGTGTCCGTGTGTGAAATATCATAACGTAAAATATTATCCAGAAGTGGAAGTGACATATTATTTGTATTCGAGGGGTTTCATGCCTAATTACTATCAGTGGACCGCACACGGAGAACTTGTGTCATTAGCATCAGAGCCGGAGCCTTATGTTGAGCCGTATATGTATACGAGACCTAATTTTGTTTCAGATAATCATGTATACGACGACGGGTGCGTGAATATGATTTTCGATGCTGCGGGGCCTAGTTTCGTTCATGATGCAGCTGAGGAGGCACCGAATGTCGATGCTGTAAAGTTCATGGAGTTGCTGGAGAATGCAAGGACTCCATTGGAGGTGGTTACAAGACTGTTGAACATTAAGTCAGATTTTAACATGTCACAAGAATGCTACAACCGAGTGTTGGAGTTGATTATAGAGATCTTACCGACGGGTGCTAAGTTACCTAAAGACTTCTATCGGTCTAAGAGGATAGTGAGATCGCTCTGGATGGGATACGAGAAAATCAATTCTTGTCGCAATGGGTGCATGCTGTACTACAAAGACGACAAGGACGCAGATGTGTGCAGATTTTATGGTGTTGATCGCTATAAGACAACTAGTACATGAAGGTCTACCGGTACAAGAACACCGACCGATTCAATGTACTACTTGCCTTTAACGTCGCGGTTGCAAAGATTATTTATGGTGAAAGAGTCGGACGAAAATATGAGTTGGCACATGCGAGAACAGATTGAAGGAGTGTTGGATCACCCATCCGATGGAGAAGCGTGGAAGCACTTTGATCAAGTGTATCCTGATTTTGCTTCAGATCCGCATAATGTCAGGTTGGGGCTATCTTCTGACGGTTTTACTCCTTTTGGTCTTTCGGGATCCCAATATTCGTGCTGGCCTGTGATTGTCACTCCGTATAACCTACCGCCTTGGATGTGCATGAAGACTCAGTACATGTTTCTAACCGTTATAATTCCAGGTTCGAACAATTCCAAGAGGAACATTGATGTGTACTTACAGCCTTTGATAGATGAGTTGAATCAGTTATGGGAAGTAGGCGCTAACACGTACGATGTTTACAGAAAGCATAATTTTTAGATGAAGGTAACCCTTATGTGGACCATCAACGACTTTCCGACCTATGGAATGTTATCTGGATGGAGCACTCATGGCCGTCTCTCATGTCCGTATTGCATGGACCGTAGTAAGGCTTTCCGCTTGAAACATGGAGGAAAATCGTGCTTCTTTGATTGTCATCGGTAATTTCTGCCAAAAGATCATCCGTTCAGAAGGAACAGGAATGAATTCCGTACCGGTGTTGTAGAGAAGGGTGATCCACCGCCAAGGTGGTACGGAGCCATGATATGGGAGGAGGTTAGAGATTTTCCAAGTGCTATCGAAGATCCTACAACTGGGTACAAGTACGATGGATTTGGTAGAGATCATAACTGGACAAAGAGGAGCATATTCTGGGATCTGCCATACTGGAGTACCAATCTGATCAGACATAATCTTGATGTCATGCATATTGAGAAGAATGTGTTTGATAACATAATTAATACTGTGATGGACGTAAAGGGAAAAATGAAAGACAATCCCAAGGCCAGGTTGGACTTAGAAGAAATATGCAAACGCCCTGCGTTGTATTTGATAGAGCAGAATGAAAAACAGTTCCTGCCGAAGTCAATTTTTGTCACGCCCCAGAACCAGAATACTGGAGAGTGAGGGAATGACTCAGCCAGCTACGTATTACGGGTAGATGAATACCGTATAATACGATCAATGCTGTCTAACAAGACGAGGGGGTGCATACTACATGAAAGTCTCCTATGGTCACTTCACATCTATTGTCTCAATCATTCAAACAAGAAACAGAAATAGAGAACATGTAAGATAAAGCAGTAAGGCGTCCCAAACGCTCAGTCAAAATGTTTTTGATATCTGGCTTTACTAAACACAGCCAGATGATGTAGTAAGTATACACAATTGTTATTAGCTGCAGCCTGACTTAGTTATAATTATGCAAAAGTAGGTACAAGACAATCCGACTAACATGTCGGTGCCAAACGGCAAAGTATAAAGTATTTAACAAAACGAGCGGGGAAGTAAGAAAACCCACTCGAGCCCTCCTGCGATCATCCCTCTAGTGTTGACCATCGTGGAGGTAGAAGTAAGCTGGATCCTCGGGGACCGGCTCTAAATCTGGCCATGCAAAACCAGAGAGGTTAGACCTCTAACAGCAAGTACCGCAAGGAAGCACGATATGAGGGATTAAAACCAGTAATGAGAAAATATGATAAATAGATCTCTGCTTTCTACTGGAATTCACATAGTATCACGACACTTCGAACCAACCTCCTAACCAAACAAGGACAGAAGTTGGCACGTCATGTCCTGACATTCTGATCATCTCGGCTATGTAACAGAGGATATACAGTACACAAATAAATTAATTTAAACGGCCATTCAACTACTACGGCTTGCTACTGTGAGTTCCAAGTTATCCTGGAATTATGCAATGTGGATTCCTCAGTTCTTACTATGTACAAGCAAGGCTAGTTTACCCAGTCAATCAATTGCGCCAATCATGAATTAGACGAGTCCCAGCGGGCGCCCGTCATCAATATACAATATACAATAGATAATATAACCAGATACCGCTCCCTGCCCGTGTGGCAGATTTGTAGTATCTGTGGGGACCAACCGGCCTGTCGGGCACTACTAGTCCCAAGAGGGCTGTCATGTAAGAACTCGGGAATCCATTCTCTCCATGCAGTAATTATTTTATTTAACTTAATAGTCTCTACGTTAAGTGAAATCCCATGCCGTGGGTCATGGTCATTTAAATGAGTACTTTCGTACGGGATACGATATGCACAACTCTACAACGATACCAGTGCGGTTAGGTTGCAGGTCTTACATAGCGTAATGCAACAATCAAAACTAACCACGGAGTAATCATACCTTGACCATAAAGTACATATGCTGCTTTTGTAAAATAAGTAAATAAATAAATTGAAACCTGCATGTGCCTGTATATCAATATTCGGGATCAGCCAGTCGATTACGATAGTTCATAATTAATATGAATGTGTCTCATTCATTCAATTTAATAAGATGACTAGCCAGTCTCTTAGTTCCAACTAGGAACGCATGATCAATTATTAGTCGAAGTAACAGTCGGATCAATTCGTGACAAGGCATGAAAGTCAACTAGTATTAAGCATGATCGAGTCTATAACTAGCATAAAATAGTTGGTAACATATTCTTGAAGCCAAGGAAAAGATCTACAGCTTTCATGTTGGAAGCTAGGAGAAATTCGGGCCAGAAAACAGTCAAAAAGAGCATCAAACAATCAAAATCAGCCAAAATCAGCCTCATGCGGCTCAAAAATCCTTATGCGGCTCAAAATGCTCATGCGGCTCCAAAAATCCTTATGCGGCTCAAAATGCTTATGCGGCTCAAAATGGTTATGCGGCCAGAAAAGCTTATGCGGCCAGGAATGGTCATGCGGCCAGAAAAGCTTATGCGGCCAGGAATGGTCATGCGGCCAGAAATGGTCATGCGGCCAGAAAAGCTTATGCGGCCAGAAATAGTCATACGGCCAGAAAAGCTTATGCGGCCAGAAATGGTCATGCGGCCAGAAAAGCTTATGCAGCCAGGTACTATTCATCGTCCCTGCCAAAATCAGGACAGATGAACATAGAAGTTTGACCAAAATTGTTTTGGCCATAACTTCCTCAAATCAAGTCGAAATCTAACTTTTCAAAAGCCAAAATTGGGTAGAATTAAATTCTCTACAACATAGAACAATCAAAACATGGAAATGATGAAGTTTGATAGATCAAAACCCAAGAAAACCAAAAAGGGAGAAAACTTAGATCTACACAAAGCTAACCATGGAAAACAAATACTACAAGACCTAAACATATAGAGAAAGAAGAGACAAGCACAATAGACTAAAAATAAATGGGGATGCATAAAATCCTCCATGATGTGCAAGATGTACTTGCCTCTCACAAGTGGGTTAGGGTTTGGTGGAGGAGTAAATGTGAATGAATGAAGAGAGAGAATAAAAGAAGAAGTTTTATATCAATGTCAGGTGGATCTCCACCATTCATTCTCTCCACCAAATCCAAGCCATCCATTCCTTTCCATGTTGAACCAAACCAAACCAAGTTGGTTTACCATGAACCGAAACGAACCAAGAGCCAAGAAAAAGCAAAATAAAATACAAAAAAATAATTAGCATAAAATTAAAAGAATTAAATACAAAATAAATGCATGACAGATACTAAATAAATTCAGGCAAGCGGTATACGTATAAAAATACGCATTCCGGGAACGGGGAGTGACATCTCTACCCACCTTAGATAAATTTCGTCCTCGAAATTTCAAATCCAAGCAGGATAGGAAAAACCGAGCTGATCTAGGTACAAGAAACTTGAGCAAGCAATCATTCTTCAATGTTTAACTAGCAGATAACATATCTATATTAACAATCTACGATATCAAGTAGTTCTATCTATGAGGTGACAAGCATGAGGGGTTAAGACAATCAAGGTACACGGAAAGAAATATACCTTGTGAGTCAAACAGATGTGGATACCGTAATCGGATATCATCATCACGTTCCCACGTTGACTCTCCTAATGAGTGATGACCCCAAGCAACCCGGACAAGGCTAATTGTTCGGTTCTTGAGTATCTTCTCTCTCCGGTCCAAAATGGACACCGGCTGCTCCTCGTAAGACAAGTTGGTACCAACAACCAACTCAGAATGATCAAGGATATGGCTGGGGTCTGATACATACCTTCGCAATTGAGATACATGAAACACGTCATGCACCTCTCATAACGAAGGTGGAAGGGATAAACGATAAGCAACATCGCCTACCCTATCAAGGATAACGATTGGTCCTACGTATCGCGGACTCAACTTCCCGCGAACGCCAAATCTAATGACCCCACGGGTAGGTGAGATCCGCAAGAACACGTGGTCCCCAACAGAAAACTCTAGCGGTCTACGATGCTGGTCCGCCCAATGACGATGCCGGTCCTGTGCAACTCGAAGTCGCTCTCTAATTCCCTTAACCAATTCAACTGTCTGAACAATTATTTCCGGGCCTAACATCTTCCTCTCCCCGATATCATCCCATGCTAGTGGCGACCTACACTTCTTACCATATAGGGCTTCGAATGGCGCCATCTGGATACTGGCTTGATAACTGTTGTTGTATGAAAACTCAACTAAGTGCAGGTGGCTCTCCCAAGATCCTCCAAAATCTAGGGTGCAAGCTCGCAACATATCTTCTAAAGTCTGAATTGTTCTTTCTGATTACCCGTCCGTCTGTGGATGGTAAGCCGTGCTAAATCTTAACTTGGTACCCAGGCTATGATGTAAGCTCTTCCAGAAATGTGATGTAAAACGGGTATCTCTGTCAGACACAATACTGACAGGGACTCCATGCTGCCTAACTATCTGCTGCATATACAACTTTGCCAACTTTTCTGTAGATTGCCCTACTCTGAAAGGGAAAAAGTGTGCTACCTTTGTAAGCCGGTCCACTCTCACCCAAATAGCATCCCTACCACTTGGTGATCTCGGTAAACCGGTCACAAAGTCCATTGTGATGTGCTCCCACTTCCATTCCGGGATAGGAAGTGGCTGTAATAACCCAGCTGGCCTCTGCTGTTCTGCCTTCACTTGCTGACATACCAAGCAACGGGAAACGAATCTAGCTATCTCCCTCTTCATCCCGTTCCACCAGAAGTGCTGCTTGATATCTTGGTACATCTTGGTCCCTCCAGGGTGTATAGAATATTAAGAACTGTGAGCTTCTGTCATAACCTCCTGTCTGATATCTCCACTAGGCACACATAGGCATGATCCAAACCTAAGGGTACCATCTTCATGAATTTGCATCTCCTTCCTGAGTCCTGACTCACATTCTGCCTTAAGCTTCTGAATCCTTGGGTCCTGTGCCTGAGCTGCCTTGATCCTATCTACCAAGTCAAATTGAACTTGTAGACTCGCCAGAACTCCTACATCACTAGGAAGTATAACTTCTATGCCCATCTTCCGAAGGTCTTCTAAAATGTGTTTCTGTATTGTCAATATAAATGCGCCGCCTCTCCTGCTAAGAGCGTCTGCTACCACATTAGCCTTGCCTGGATGATACTGAAGCTCCACGTCGTAATCCTTGATCAGCTCTAACCATCTTCTCTGCCTCATGTTCATCTCCTTCTGAGTAAAGATGTACTTCAGACTTTTATGGTCCGTGTACATATCCACTCGATCACCATATAAGTAATGTCTCCATAGCTTCAAAGCAAATACTACTGCCGCCAACTCCAAGTCATAAGTTGGGTAATTCTTCTCGTGGTCCCGAAGCTATCTAGATGCATATGCTATCACCTTCCCATGCTGCATGAGGACACATCCAAGTCCTTTACCTGACACATCATAATATACTGTAAAACCTCCGGGTCCAACTGGCAATGTAAGAATAGGCGCTGATATCAACTTCTGCTTCAAGGTGTCAAATGATGCCTGGCACTCTGCCGACCAGACGAATGGCACATCCTTCCGTGTCAAGCGGGTCATGGGTGCTGAAAGTCTTGCAAAATCCGATATGAATCTCCTGTAATATCCTGCCAATCCCAAGAAACTCCGTACATCAACTACGGTCTTGGGTAGTGGCCAGCTCTCTACTGCTTCTACCTTCTTAGGATCTACTGCTACTCCAGCTCCTGATATGATATGACCCAAAAATGAAATATGATCCGTCCAGAACTCATACTTGCTGAGCTTGGCATACAACTGGTTCTCTCTCAAAACCTGTAACACTTTCCTGAGGTGGTCTTCATGCTCCTCTTCATTGGCAGAGTACACAAGAATGTCGTCGAGAAATACTACGACAAACTGATCTAGGTATGGCATAAAGATGCGGTTCATCAAGTCCATAAATATTGCTGGAGCATTGGTCAAACCAAACGGCATTACCAAGAATTCATAATACCCATACTTCGACCTGAATGCTGTCTTGGGAATATCCTCCTTCCGAACCCTCACTTGATGATACCCTGAACGAAGATCTATCTTGAAGAAAACTCTAGCCCTGCTCAACTGATCAAATAAGTCGTCGATCCTGGGTAATGGGTACTTGTTCTTTACTGTTGCCGTATTAAGCTTCCTGTAATCAATGCACAATCTGGATGATCCATCCTTCTTTTCTACAAGTACCACTGGTGCTGCCCATGGCGATATGCTAGCTTGGATGAACTTCTTCTCCTTCAGTTCCTCTATAAGCTGATATACCTTGGCCTGCTCTGAATCCGCCATTCTGTAAACTCGATCTGATATTGGTTTAGTTCCAGGTGCCAATTCTATACTGAACTCAATATCCCTAACCGGTGGTAGACCTGGAAGTTCTTCAGGAAATATATCCAGAAACTCTTCAACTACCTTCGGAACTTGAACTTCTTCCATTGTCGTTATTACTCCCTGCTCTTGCTGAGTTGTCTCTGATCTGACTAAGGTGAATCTCTCAATGCCTGGAATATCAAAAGATACACTCCCACTACGACAATTTATTGTTGTATGACTGTCTTTCAGCCAGTCCATGCCTAAGATAACGTCGAAATTTCTAACAGGAAATTCTATCAACTGGGCGGGTAAAGAATGCCCACAAACTACAATACTACACGCTAGAATAACTCTACTAACTCCTATGAGCCCATTACCGGTGAGTATATTCAACCTCCCTGGCAATGCCTCGAACTTCATTCCTAGCCGTGTCGTAAATTGTGCAGATACAAATGAGTGTGATGCTCATGAATCAAACAATGCTACTGCGGGATATGAGGCGACGAGAATGTTACCTGCCACAACATCTCCCGATGCTAATGCCTCTTCCAAGGACAGAGTGAATGCCTGCCCTCGACCTCCTTGTTGGTTCCCATGCTGCGGCCTAGCCTGGTGCTGCTGCTGGCCCCTTCTCTGATGATGCTGGGGTGGTCTATGCTGGTGCTGCTGCATCGGCGGTCCCTGCTGCCGAAACATCTGAGCCTGCGACATCAGTGGACGCTGGGCCAATGGTCTCACTGCCACCGCTGGTCCTCGATACTGACCTGCCCCTGGTGCTGGCAGAGCAGGAAACTGCTGTACTGGTCCTCCTGACCTCGAATTCATGGGACATATGATAACCCGATGATCTGGATTTCCACATATCAAACACAGTCCGTTCAATGTCCGGCACACATCTCTAGTGTGCCCTATCTTCCTACAATAAGTACAGCCCGCTGGGGGTTGCTGGTTCTTCTTCTGTTGCTGCTGCTGCCTGGGTGGTGCTGGCCCTCGTATCGCCATATCGTGGATGCGAATGCCAGGAGACGGTGCTGTTGTTCGGGGAGCTGCTCCTCCTCCTCCTTCAATCTGACTGTGGGATCTCTTCTGACCTCCAGTCCTTGCTGTGATCCTCTGAATGGTGATCTCATACCTTCGGGTTGTCGTCAATACTTCGTCGAAAGTCTGGTAATTATGCCCTTCTATCAATTGTAAGAGCTCAAGATGAAACCCTTGCTGGAACCTCATAGCCCTCTGGCTCTCCGTTGCTACCATTTCTGGGGCGAACCTACTCAATCTGCAGAACTCCGCTGCATAAGCATCTACCGTCTTGCCGGCCTGCTTGAGGTTGATAAACTTCTGTTGCAGCTCAAACTGCGCCATAACTCCATAGTACTTTGTCTTGAACCTTGCAGTAAAATCGTCCCAAGCAACAGGACGTCTGATGCCTACTTCCTCTGATTCCCACCAATCACGTGCGAGATCCTGAAGTAACAACTTCACTTGATCCACACGTTCTTCTGTCGGTACCTTAGCTGCTGTCAGAATAGCCTCAATATCCTTAAGCCATGCATCTGCTGAGATGGCATCTTCCGTGCCCTCGAAACGACGGGGGTTGTACTTGCAAAACCTGGCTGATGCTCCTGAATCTGGCCTCGCCCCTCTTTCCAATGTCGTCTGCTACCCTTGGTTGAGTAGTACGTTCTGCTCCTGCAACTGAGCGTGCATGCGCTGCTGGGCTAATATCTGGTGTTGCTGAGTAGCCATCATTCCTCTCATGATCTCCAGAAGGGCCGGTGTGTCCACTTCCACAGGGGTAGGTGGAACTGTTGGTGGTGGTGGAACATCCGGATACTGCGGTCCAGCTGCTGCTTCCACTATCACTTCTTCTTGGATAGTCTCTTGAAGTAGTTCTGACCCTTGTTGCTGACCAACCAGGTCAGGTTGTCCATGTTGCCCTTGTTGTTGTTGTCCAGCTCTGACAGATGCGGACGAAGTGCCCCTAAAAAGGGACAAGAGAACAATCAAACGACCGAACAGGAAAGATCAATGAAGTCAAAGGATACTGGAATGTCAAGCTAGAGTTGAGAACAATGAATCATGAGATCAAGGGGGAACATGTGTGATTGAGACATCCTATAAATCAAAATACCCCACAAGTCTGAAATCAGACCTGCATTGGCCACCACTAAAACCTTGTCACGCCCAAGAACCAGAATACTGGAGAGCGGGGGAATGACTCAGCCAGCTACGTATTACGGGTAGATAAATACCGTATAATACGATCAATGATGTCTAACAAGACGAGGGGGTGCATACTACATGAAAGTCTCCTATGGTCACTTCACATCTATTGTCTCAATCATTCAAACAAGAAACAGAAATAGAGAACATGTGAGATAAAGCAGTAAGGCGTCCCAAATGCTCAGTCAAAATGTTCTTGATATCTGACTTTACTAAACACAGCCAGATGATGTAGTAAGTATACACAATTGTTATCAGCTGCAGCCTGACTTAGTTACAATTATGCAAAAGTAGGTACAAGACAATCCGACTAACATGTCGGTGCCAAACGGCAAAGTATAAAGTATTTAACAAAACGAGCGGGGAAGTAAGAAAACCCACTCGAGCCCTCCTGCGATCATCCCTCTAGTGTTGACCATCGTGGAGGTAGAAGTAAGCTGGATCCTCGGGGACCGGCTCTAAATCTGGCCATGCAAAACCAGAGAGGTTAGACCTCTAACAGCAAGTACCGCAAGGAAGCACGATATGAGGGATTAAAACCAGTAATGAGAAAATATGATAAATAGATCTCTGCTTTCTACTGGGATTCACATAGTATCACGACACTTCGAACCAACCTCCCAACCAAACAAGGACAGAAGTTGGCACGTCATGTCCTGACATTCTGATCATCTCGGCTAGGTAATAGAGGACATACAGTACACAAATAAATTAATTTAAACGGCCATTCAACTACTACGGCTTGCTACTGTGAGTTCTAAGTTATCCTGGAATTATGCAATGTGGATTCCTCAGTTCTTACTATGTACAAGCAAGGCTAGTTTATCCAGTCAATCAATTGTGCCAATCATGAATTAGACGAATCCCAGCGGGACGCCCGTCATCAATATACAATATACAATAGATAATATAACCAGATACCGCTTCCTGCCCGTGTGGCAGATTTGTAGTATCTGTGGGGACCAACCGGCCTGTCGGGCACTGCTAGTCCCAAGATGGCTGCCATGTAAGAACTCGGGAATCCATTCTCTCCATGCAGTAATTATTTTATTTCACTTAATAATCTCTACGTTAAGTGAAATCCCATGCCGTGGGTCATGGTCATTCAAATGAGTACTTTCGTACGGGATACGATATGCACAACTCTACAACGATACCAGTGCGGTTAGGTTGCAGGTCTTACATAGCGTAATGCAACAATCAAAACTAACCACGGAGTAATCATGCCTTGACCATAAAGTACACATGCTGCTTTTGTAAAATAAGTAAATAAATAAATTGAAGCCTGCATGTGCCTGTATGTCAATATTCGGGATCAGCCAGTCGATTACAATAGTTTATAATTAATATGAACGTGTCTCATTCATTCAATTTAATAAGACGACTAGCCAGTCTCTTAGTTCCAACTAGGAACGCATGATCAATTATTAGTCGAAGTAACAGTCGGATCAATCCGTGACAAGGCATGAAAGTCAACTAGTATTAAGCATGATCGAGTCTATAACTAGCATAAAATAGTTGGTAACATATTCTTGAAGCCAAGGAAAAGATCTACAACTTTCATGTTGGAAGCTAGGAGAAATTCGGGCCAGAAAATAGTCAAAAAGAGCATCAAACAATCAAAATCAGCCAAAATCAGCCTCATGCGGCTCAAAAATCCTTATGCGGCTCAAAATGCTCATGCGGCTCCAAAAATCCTTATGCGGCTTAAAATGCTCATGCGGCTCCAAAAATCCTTATACGGCTCAAAATGCTTATGCGGCTCAAAATGGTTATGCGGCCAGAAAAGCTTATGCGGCCAGGAATGGTCATGCGGCCAGAAAAGCTTATGCGACCAGGAATGGTCATGCGGCCAGAAAAGCTTATGCGGCCAGGAATGGTCATGCGGCCAGAAATGGTCATGCGGCCAGAAAAGTTTATGCGGCCAGAAATGGTCATGCGGCCAGAAAAGCTTATGCGGCCATAAATGGTCATGCGTCCAGAAAAGCTTATGCGGCCAGGTACTATTCATCGTCCCTGCCAAAATTAGGACAGATAAACATAGAAGTTTGACCAAAATTGTTTTGGCCATAACTTCCTCAAATCAAGTCGAAATCTAACTTTTCAAAAGCTAAAATTGGGTAGAATGGAATTCTCTACAACATAGAACAATCAAAATATAGAAATGATGAAGTTTGATAGATCAAAACCCAAAAAAAAACAAAAAGGGGAAAAACTTAGATCTACACAAAGCTAACTATGGAAAACAAAAACTACAAGACCTAAACATATAGAGAAAGAAGAGACAAGCACAATAGACTAAAAATAAATGGGGATGCATAAAATCCTCTATGATGTGCAAGATGTACTTACCTCTCACAAGTGGGTTAGGGTTTGGTGGAGGAGTAAATGTGAATGAATGAAGAGAGAGAATGAAAGAAGAAGTTTTATATCAATGTCAGGTGGATCTCCACCATTCATTCTCTCCACCAAATCCAAGCCATCCATTCCTTTCCATGTTGAACCAAACCAAACCAAGTTGGTTTACCATGAACCAAAACGAACCAAGAGCCAAGAAAAAGCAAAATAAAATACAGAAAAATAATTAGCATAAAATTAAAAGAATTAAATACAAAATAAATGCATGACAGATACTAAATAAATTCAGGCAAGCGGTAAACGTATAAAAATACGCATTCCGGGAACGGAGAGTGACAATTTTCTTGCTGGATAAGGAGGATAAAGTGAGACTTTGTTGTTGGATCCAGGGCCTAAAATTTCCAGACGGATATGTGTCAAATCTGAGAAGATGTGTCGATCCGAAGGAAAACAATTTGACGGGTATGAAGAGCCACGACTGTCACGTATTCATGGAGAGGTTAATTCCGATTGCATTTTGGGAATTCTTACCGCAGGCAGTTTGGGATCCATTGACGGAGCTTAGCATATTCTTCAGGGATCTTTGTTCTAAGAAATTGCTCGTTGATCGTCTAGAAAAGCAAGAGAAGGACATTGCGGTAACACTGTGCAAGCTAGAGAGGGTGTTTCCTTCTGAATTCTTCGACTCTATGGAGCATTTGCCGATTCATCTATCCTATGAGGCACGTGTTGGTGGACCCGTCGAATATCGATGGATGTACCCGTTCGAGCGACATTTGAATCACCTAAAAAAAAGGTGAAAAATAAGGCATGGGTCGAGGGTTCTATTTGTGAAGCCTATGTTCTCGAGGAGATTACAAACTTTTTTTCGATATATTTTAAGCCTCATGTTATAACTAATAGAACGAGAGCTTCCAGAAACGACGACGGAGATCATGAATGTAATGATACAATACTGACGGTATTTAATGCTCTAGGAAAGCCATCGGGTAAAATGAAGAAGAGATATCTGAACGATGAAGAGCTAAGGGCTGCTCAGGTGTATGTATTACTCAACTGCGACGAGGAGGAAGTAGAGAAACTGGAGGGGTAAGTAATTAATACGTCTACATTATTTTAATAGTGTTGATTATTATACTATTATATTAATTGAACGATGTTATTTTTAGCATATTTAATGATGATATGAGGTCAGGTAGGCCACACATAACAGAAGAAGAACTAGAACAAGAAATGAGGCATTATTTTCCATCATGGTTGAGTGCATATGTAAGACTTGAGAACTCTGTAATTACCTTTCTGTATATGCACTTGATTGAGAATGAGCTTAATTTTTTTTTTCGTGGTATTTAGGTCGATCGTCCATACGCAAGACTTGAGAATGTGTCTATTAGAACGCTAGCTAAGGGACCAATTTATGCTGCAAAAATATGGCCAAGCTACTGTGTTAATGGGTTTAGGTTCAAGTCAACAACTTGCCCGATCAGAGACAACTTTGTGGATCTCGACTCATAGCTGTTTGTGTATCAGATCTTCGAACTACAAAGATGTTGATGCGGGCAACGATTTCTATGGCATGCTACGGGAGATCGTAGAGCTGACATATAGTTATGGAATAGAGCCTGCTAAGATTGTGTTATTCAAGTGTGATTGGTTCGATCCGATTGAAGGTCAAGGTTGGAAAGTGGACAAGCACGGTCTTGTAGATATAAACTATCGGTGTCGATATCAAGCCTATGAACCATTTATCCTATCAAGTCAGGCTCAGCTCGTGTACTTCACAAGTTATCCTAAACGGGGAACAACAAGGTCAGACTGGTGGACAGTATGCAAGACCAAAGCTAGAAATACCTTTGAGGTTGACGATATAGCTTATCAAGAGGATGAACTACCTCTTGTAACAAATATTATAGAAGTGGACACGACGGAAGTTCCTCATTACACATCTAATTGTGTCGAAGAAGTAGAATTATCTGGAGAGGAAGATGCAGATAAAAATGAAGATATAGAGGAGGAGGAAGAAGAAGAAGAAGAAGAAGAAGAAGAAGAAGAAGAAGAAGAAGAAGAAGAAGAAGAGGAAGATGATGAGCTAAACGAACTAGATGAATTTTCAGAAGAGGATTAAATCTGTACATTTGTTTTATCATCATATTTGACACTTTAGTGACACTTTTATCATATAAATCTGTGACACTTTAGTGACACTTTTATCTGTGACTATGTTATTTTTTAAAAATCTGTGATGTCTATCATATAAGTATGTATTTTTGTTTTATTGTCATATATAATTATCAGGTATGACTAGACCATCTGGACGACGTAGAGAATTTTATATTAGGCAGTCCCGTCTGCCTCGGGCTAGAGATGGAGATTCCGTACCCTCATCCTCATCTCCGAGTACGCTATTGTACCGTTCTGTTCCCGGTCCATTACCGGGATAGGGCAGTTCCAACAGGTTGGCGACTCCTCCCTCGTTGTCCAGTGTTTCTGATCCCGTATCCAGCATTCCTGATCCCGTGTCCAGCATTCCTGATCCCACGTCCAGCATTCCTCCTGCCGACGGCTCTATGAAGGGAGCCGACGTCGAGCATATGGAGGACGTCGATCAGACTGATCCTGCCCAGGCAGGAGGTGAGAGCGACCCTCCATGCGCTCCCCGGGCGAGACGCGTATGGAGATTTGGACGGACGGGCCTACGAAGTAAGTTAATTAGTTAATATATATTTCTCAAATGATTATATGTACATATATATTCATGAAAATTATTATTGTATAGATATCGGCCTCCTGCAGTACAGAGACAGCTGGGGTTATTTCTGAGGCAGAACTATGGTGGGCCTTGGATTAACTACTCAGATGCTCCCGCAGATAGGAAGGCCTTTTGGTTGGCCCACTTCAAGGTAAAAATTTTGTTTATTTTTAAATTTTAATAATCATTTGTGTATATTATACAACTTTTCTATTTTACTTCTTGTAGAGGAGCTATTTCTATCCACCACACCGGACGGCGAAAATCGAGGCGCAATTTTCTGCCGTCGCAGGCAAGCTTATCCGTGATGCGATCCACGACCAAAAGTCTCGTGATCGCTCCGAAAAGCCGATCCATGGTTGGATCACGCCAGAGCAGTGGACTGCGATGAAGGCTAGATTCGGCGAGCCAGGTACCAGGAGCGGTCTGACAAGGCCAAGGTGGCGCGGTCGAGCGCCGGTAAGTGGTGTGGTGGCTCCATTCCGATGACGGAGCATTTTTATCGTCTAATACATTTCCTCTGACGGACATTATTTTATATATAGTTGGATAGAATGTTTAATACTAATAATAGATAATATATTTTAACATGTAAAAAGGGTGAGGACCCCAACATGGTGACCGTCTTCCTGGTCACCCATTAGAGGGCTGGGGAGTTCATTGACGAGAGGGAGACGCGGGCATATGTACGTTCTAATCTTTATATTAATTTACTATAATTTAGAAAACAGGAAAATAGATATCAATATAGACTTTAGCAAACACTTATACATTAGCAAACATTGTTCTAGGCCGAGTTTGTTCGGCTACAAGAGGAGGCGGCTGCTGCTGCTAGTGTGCCAGCAGAGGGAGGGGCTGGTACTTCCTTCCAGCCGCCTACAGCTCCATCGCCAGACGAGCTCTGGATGACCGCTGTTGGCAGTCTTCAGAAGGGTACGTACTACGGTACGGGATCCTACGACGCCTATTTGGCTTCAGAGTCATCCCGGGCCCCCTCTGTCAGTACGCAGTCTCCAGCTTCGCAGGCGTCATCACGAGCGGAGGATGTGTGCAGACAGCTCCATGAGCTGTATCGCGAGTTACAGCAGTAAATTTCTGAGGCAGCTGGGACAAAGCGACGATCCGATGATCACCGGACGATTTGATACGGTCGAGCGCAGTATACAGGAGTTGATGAGTCTGCAGCAGGCTATAGCTGCCAGCTTGTACACGCTCACCGAGTCTACGCAGCGCACAGAGCGTAGACAGGTCGAGCTGGAGGGATCATAGAGGATCATGTCTGCCTCACTCACTCAGATACATACTTCGATTGAGGAGAGTTCTCAGATGATGGTGAGTACCCTTGCTGCGCATGTTGAGCGACTGCGAGAGCTGGAGCAGAGACGTCCTCCCGGTCCATCAACGGCACCGACTCCAGACATTGTACTGCCTCATACTGCCCCTACGGTATAGCTCACACAGGAGCAGTATGAGTACATGCTATCCCAGATGCGCGGCAGGGGTCCTCAGTGATCTAGTAGATTTTTTTATCATCTTTGTATGTATTGGCCCTATGGGCCCATTGACCGTTCTGTACCCTGATTTTCATTCTTATTTGCCCTCCATTGTGGACATGTATGTTTGTTGGATATTTACTTTGTTGGTATTTTCATTGTGATATTTACTTTGTGATATTTACTTTGTGATATCTGCGACGGGGATGACAAATATACCTACGTTGGATTATAAGCGATGATCTGATATACAAAGGAGGTGCTGCCCAAATTTTAAAAAAATTTAATGTGTATTTTTGTGATGATGTGTGTCTGTGTTTACAGTGTATGTGAAATGCATTGTTCGGAACTATCGATAGTTTCGATTACTGTTGTATGTTTTATCTTAGATAGAAAGAGCAACTGTTCA
Source organism: Iris pallida (assembly GCA_029216955.1). Lineage (NCBI taxonomy): Eukaryota > Viridiplantae > Streptophyta > Magnoliopsida > Asparagales > Iridaceae > Iris > Iris pallida. The sequence goes on from JANAVB010033017.1 coordinate 26,310,058, forward strand.
GGGTGTACTTCTGAGAGCTTCATTTTCACATCCTTCACTCTCTCGGGACGTCGTACAGGATTCCGAGAAGGTGAAGGACGTGAAGAGGAAGCTCTGAGAAGTGCACCCTGAACTGTTGCTATTTTTATCCAAGATAAAACATAGAACAGTAAGCGAAACTGTCGATGGTTCGAACACTGCACTTCACACACACTGTAAACACAGATACACAGAATAACAAAAATACACATTATATTTTTTTAAATTTTTTTTATTATTCTACGACGTATAGCGACGGATAGCGACATATAGGTACGTCGCTAAATAGCGGCATTGCGTTGCTAACCGTCGTAATCCGTCGCTTCACTGTAGAATACTGACATCGCTAATACATCGATGTACGTCGCTACGATGCTGACGTGGCAGGCATGCCATGTCATCACATAAATATATCTGGACGTCGCTAATACGTCGTACTACGTCGCTAATTTTGCGACGTCAATTTTTGTCGCCCTCTGTCTCTAATTTTGCGACGACACAGTGACATTGTGGTGACGTCGCAAACAGCGACGTAGGGGCGACGAATGTGTCATCTGCGACTAGGTTTTTCGCGACCTTCATTTTCCGTCGCTAAATACGTCGCTAAATAACTTTAGCGACGTATATGCCTTAATTAGCGACGTATCTGGACGTCGCTAATTTGGCTTATTTTTGTAGTACCCACACGGTTGCCCTCCCTTACCGAGCCAGTCTCCCAGGCAGATGGTCCACATACACCGATTCAACCATTGCCGACATTGCCCACAGAATCATCCTCCTCTGGTTCTACCAGCAGCTCATGTCACAACCCGCTACCTAAATTGTTGGGTCGGGCCGAGTCATGTCCAGCCTACGCTTGGTTAAAGCGTAGTAAGCTGTTCTAAGAGATAGACAAATGGTACTAAGTGTGCAAACAGACATATATTAAAATATTTTAAGAGTTCATCACAACACAGCATCTGTTGACAAAAACAAGTAAGTTTTATAGGTTATTACACTTTCAAAGTAAGAACTGGAGACAAGGTCCAGTAACCAAAATAAAAGTTGTAACAACTCAAAGCCTAAGTCTAAAACAGGAAAGACAACTAAGCAAGATTTCCCGCTGGGGCCTCTTCTGGAGCAAAGGCCAGGTCCTCCAAGGCAGTCCCGTAGTAAGTATCATATAACATTTGAGTACTGACACCCACATAGTTTTCATCTACAGGCATAGGTAGAAGCTCGTGGTACGGAGCTCGCTTGGATGCGTCGAGGCATGGAGTTCCTTGGCGATTCGTAGCGTGAGGCCGCATAGAGGCAAGACTTATACAGGACATAATGTATGGGCATCGCCTTCCAAAGCATCCGCTGGTTCAAGACATGTATTGAGAGATGAGAGAGAGCTGAGCGACTTGTAATGTGAGAAGAGTGAGCTTGAGTGAGCTTGAGTTACTTGTAATCTTGGCCTTGCGCCTATTGTAATCCTTGTTTCAATATCAATAAAATACATCTTTTGAATGACTTGTATTTTGTTCTAAATTTTCGATGCTATTATTCAATGTCTTTGCTTGGGACTTCTGTGCGACGACCCCGTTGTAGCCGCTGTAATCGGCCGTTATGGAACCCGCCTTACACGAGCGCAATCTAGGCTCGTGCAGCATCACGCCTTAGCGAGGACGATCGCTCATATGGGAGCGGGGCGTGACAGAGAACACCTTCGCTCCACTCAACTGGTCAAACAGATCATCTATCCGAGGCAACGGATATCTGTTCTTGATGGTAATAGAGTTCAACGCTCGGTAGTCAATGCACAACCGGACCGTACCATCCTTCTTTGGCACAAAGAGCACTGGTGCTCCCCATGGTGAAGCGCTAGATCGAATGAAATCCTTGCTCAACAGGTCATCGATCTGCTCCTTCATCTCTATGGCCTCTGTCATACCCCAGAACAAGAATACTGGAGAGCGGGGGCAGACATAGCCAGCTACGTATAATAAAATAGGATCTACTCCACTATACGACCATGGCTGTCTAGATATATGAGGGTTTATCTATAAGCCAATAGTCTCCTATGGTCAATAACAAGCCTAGTATCTCAATCACAAGCAAGTAAGTAAACGTTACAAGATGTAAGATCACCAAATATACAATAGTAAGGCATCCCAAACATTACATATTCAGCTGATCATGAAGCTAGTCGTTACAAAATGTGAGCACTAGCAAGAGTTTCGTCATACATGATCAACCCTATGTTGCCAATCATGTTACAGCCCGTAGGCAGACAGTAAATAAAAATGTACACGAGCTAACACTTGTTCGGCGGCTAAACGCCTCAAAAGAATAATTTTACAATAGAGTGGAAGAGCCAAAAATAATCCACTCGTTGCCCTAGTTACGTCTAGTGGTCACCATCGGGCTGGAAGGTCGGTAGATCCTCTGGAGCTGCTCCGATATCTGGCCATACGAAACCAGCTGGGTCAGATCCCAGAAAGAGCAAGTGCCACAAAGGAGACTTCACTTAGGAACTAAAACCAGCAATTAGCACAAGAATACAATTACATAATAAAGACAGTAAATAAGGAAAAAGCATGACAGGAGATATACGATGAGATAACCATGGGACTATTCAGATAACCAGGTTACAACCCATAAACCAAACAAGGACCGGGGTTTTAACCCTTCGTCTGAACAGAACTTGGTTTCTTCCACCATTTATCGGCAAGATAAAGTAAGAAATCAGGTCAAGTAACAATCTTGTACAGGATCAAGACAAGACTAGACTGAGTAAACTCCATTCAATCAATCACGGCCAACCAATAAGTACGGCTTGATACTTTAACTAACTAGGGTTATCATAGGCCTAATTACTAGCAAGATGCAAAGAGATTTCCAAGTCCAGTTACCCGCCTGCTGCTACCTGAGTGACCCCAGCAAAAGAAAATAAGTATAGCAGACACACTGCAGTGAGATACATGTGTCCTAAAGAGGTGCCCCACTCGACAGTGGGCTGGAAATGTGCTCATCATGACAGATAGCTCCAAGTCCCATGTATATATATTATATAAGGCCGAGGTCAAATGGACAACAGGTAACTGGGAAAGTCTCTTCATGAACAACTGTATTATTATAGTTATTAGCCTTAGCCATTTACAGTAGGTACCCCTGACCGTGGTACTCAGGGGTCCCTGTCCTAGATATGATGCAAGACAAGACGGGTTCGTTTGTACAAGCACAATCGTCTACGGTGTCCAAGTTATTCAATCTTGTCATGTCATGCTAGCCGTCGTAATAGCATGACGAGATATATCATGTCAGGTTTATCACGTCAAGAGTGCGCCACGTCGGGCCACTATTATTCATTATCTTTCATTATTACTAGTCAAGAGTGCACCACCACGGGTCACTACAAACTCATTCTCATTTATCAGGGAGGGGAAAAACTTGCACAATTAAATAATAATATAATATATATATATTCTTGAAGCCAAGGAGAAACTCTACAACTTTCATGTTGGGAGTGGAAAAAAAATTTGACCACAATTCAGGCAAATAAAACATTTAAACAATCAAAGTGGATCCCATGCGGCCCAAAAGTGGGAGAACATACAAGCGGCAAAAGAGAGTGGGAGGCCACCCATGCGGCCTGCCAAAGCTTATGCGGCCAAGAAATAACTGAAGGGGCCATGCGGCCAGCAAGAAATATTCATGCAACCAGAAAAGACATGGAGAGAGGAATCCGCAATAAATGTAAGCTTCCACTCAAGCAAAAGAAAAGGACACGTGGCCACTCAAGTACTGGGGCCATGTGGCCTAAAGTTATATGGATACAAACCTTGTGGGACCCTATTATAATTAATGCTTCATACTAATGAGGCCAGCACACCATGGTGTATGCGGCAAAATATGGCACGTGGCCACTCAAACAATGCATGCATCCAAGAATTATTGGCCATGCACCTATTATATATATGTGGCCATGCGGCCAAGTGAGCAGGTGATTAGCCATATGCATTAAATATAGGCTAAAGCATATAATATATATAATATATAAGCTAGCAATCATGCGGCTCAATGGCCAACTTGAGCCGCATATACTAATACACAAAATATAGGCTAAGGATATATAATATATAATATGATATATACATGTATGCACTCCTGCGGCTCAATGGCCAACTTGAGCCACATATACTAATACATATAATATAACATATATGCAAGCAAGCATGCAACAGACTAATGCACATATAATATAGTACAATATCATATAATATATAATATGATATATATATATGCATGGAAATGTTGGATGGAGTTATATATAATATAAAACTATATGCATGGCCAACTTTGCATTCATTGCAAATGCAAGCAAAGTTAAAGGCTTTCAGTTAATGCCTATGCTTGGATTTAAACAAGAAGACCATATGCGGCCGAAGTTGCTTGCATGCAAAATAATATATATAAAAAAAATGCTCCATGCGGCCAACTTGAGTTCATGCGGCTGGCTAATATGGTTTCCATGCATGCTTAAAGCTTAAAGCTTAAGGCTAAAGTTTAATATATAAAATGCACGTTCCCATGCAAGCTTCAGGTTTAAAGCTGATGCATGTTTCCATACAAGCTCCATGCAATTATTAAATACTAATAGTTAAAGCATGCAATTAATGCATGCAAGCTAAGGTGTGTATTTAAATACAAGCTTCTGCGGCTTGCTTTGTTCTCATGCGGCCAACATTACTTGGCCATGCATTTAATGCAAGTAAACACGTGCTTGCAAATATATGCAATTAGGGGGAGCAAAGAAATGCTTATGCGGCCAACCAATAAATGCTCATGCGGCCCAAAAGTACAATTAATGGCTCTCACAGAGAACATGTCCATAGAAAATACCATGGCCTCCATGCTCCTCCAAACAACATTAGGAACCCAAATCCAAACTCCCGTAAGTCAAATTTGGACAAAATGGAATTCTCTACAACATGGAACCATCAACTAGCAAAATATGCAAGTTTGATAGATCAAAATTCATGGGAACCAAAAATACCACAAAACTAGATCTACAAGAAATTAACCACAGAAATAAAAAAATGCTAAGTACTAAAGTGGGTTAGAAACACATGAGGAAGACAATGGAACAATAAAATGGGGTTCCTCCATGAAACAAGATGCACTTGCCTAAGCTCTCCACTCTCTCAGGTTGGTGGAGAAGTAATGGTGGGGAAAAAGAAGAGTTAATGTGGAGAGAGAAATATTTGGTGGGATATTTAATGAAGGTGGTGGTAGGTGGGAGAGGTTTGGTTTACATAAAATCAAGCAAAACCGAACCAAGCCAAACAAACCGAACCGAACCAAGATAAACCAATCAATGAAATGCCAAACTAAATCAAGCAGGGAGACATGCAATTCGGGTCAAAATACGTACACGTATTCTAAATACATAATACGAGATATGGGCATTACAACTCTATCCACCTTAAAAGAATTCCGTCCTCAGAATTTAATCAAGTGGCTAGAGATGCAAGGACAAGCTATACTAAGCAATCAATCATACAAGCAAGGAATTTGAAGGCATGAGGAAGAGGGAAAACATCCTGCTAGGAACCTCTCTGCCGGTTCTGAATCTGAGCTTGGACCAGGGCATACTGCTAGGGTCTCTGCTGCTGGAATACTTGAGCTTGAGGCGGCAATGGCCCCGGAGGCTGATATTGCTGCTGCTGCTGCACTGGGGCTGGTCCCCTTATCGAGGGACTGGTCTGGGCCGATGATGAACTGGTCCTATTCGGACAGGACCCTATCTTATGATCCGGTGCTCCACAAGCCAAGCACAATCCCTGTGCTCTGCGACACTCTGCTACCACATGTCCTGGCTTCCAACAATGAGTGTAGCCCATTGCGAAAGACTACTTCTGCTTCTGTTGCTGAGGGGATGTGACCGACGTCACTGAGGCTGCCTGTCTCGAAGTTCCAATTGTCAAAGCCCTGACTGTCGGGGCTAGTGCTGGTCATCTGGCCGTAAGATCGCTTCCGACCTCCGGTCCTGTCCACGATCCTGTGGGAGGTATACTCATGCCTCCTGGCTGCTCTCAATACTGCATCAAAAGTCTGATGCTCAAACTGCTCCACTGCCAAAAAAATCTCTAGGTGGAGTCCCTGCTGAAATCGCTGAGCTCTGTCAAACTCGGTCGCCACCAAGGTGGGAGCAAACCGACTAAGCCAGGAAAACCCGGCCGTATATCCGTCGACCGTCCTGTCCATCTGCTTCAGGTTGGTGAACTTGGTCTGTAGATCGTACCGAGCTACAGCATCAAAATACATGGTCTGGAACCTCTCACGGAATACTGTCCAAGCAATAGGTGCCACTAATCCCACGGCCTGTGCCGCCTACCAACTGCGGGCAAGATCTAGTAACTGCAGGCGCACTACGGCCACCTTCTCGTCTTTCGGAGTCCTGGCTGCATCTAGAATCACTTCAGTATCCTGGAGCCAAGCATCTGCGGTGATAGCATCTTCGCTGCCATCGAAGAATGGAGGGTTCAGACGCTTGAAACTGTTCGCTGCACTGTTCCCATGACGACCGTCTCTGTTCAGAACATCTTCCACTGCCTGGTGTAAGGTATCTCCTCGCCGATCTTGGGAAGATAATAGTGTCCTGATGAGTCCCACCAAGGTGCCATCATCAGGCTCTGCAGGCTGGACGGGCTGAACTGGGGGCTCTGGATCTCCAGGAGACACGACCCGGAAGGCTGCTCCTGAGTGCTGGGTCTGATCTTCTGGTTGCTGCTGGTCCACGGGAGGTGTGTCGCCTTGCTGATCGGCTGGTCCAGGAACAATGCCGCTGAAGAAGACGACATAGGGAACAATAAGGACGGACCAAGACAGATCAACGATACAAGCATGTGATCAGGACAAAAAATTTTAGGATTCAGAGAATACGAACAGAGATCAAGGGCGAGTACTGATTGAGACATCTATTCGGTAAACCCTCACATATCTTGATTTACAAGACCTGCATGGGCCACCACTTAAACCATGTCACGCTCCAGAACTAGAACACTGGAGAGCAGGGGCAGACATAGCCAGCTATGTATAATAAAATGGGATCCACTCTACTATACGGTCACGGCTGTCTAGATATATGAGGGTTTATCTACAAGCCAACAGTCTCCTATGGTCAATAACAAGCCTAGTGTCTCAATCACAAGCAAGTAAGTAAACGTTACAAGATATAAGATCACCAAATATACAATAGTAAGGCGTCCCAAACATTACATATTCAGCTGATCATGAAGCTAGTCGTTACAAAATGTGAGGACTAGCAAGAGTTTCATCATACATGATCAACCCTAGGTTGCCAATCATGTTACAGCCCGTAGGCAGAGAGTAAATAAAAATGTACACGAGCTAACACTTGCTCGGCGGCTAAACGCCTCAAAAGAATAATTTTACAATAGAGTGGGAGAGCCAAAAATAACCCACTCGTTGCCCTGGTTACGTCTAGTGGTCACCATCGGGCTGGAAGGTCGGTAGATCCTCTAGAGCTGCTCCGATATCTGGCCATACAAAACCAACTGGGTCAGATCCCAGAAAGAGCAAGTGCCACAAAGGAGGCTTCACTTAGAAACTAAAACCAGCAATTAGCACAAGAATACAATTACATAATAAAGACAGTAAATAAGGAAAAAGCATGACAGGAGATATACGATGAGATAACCATGGGACTATTCAGATAACCAGTTTACAACCCGTAAACCAAACAAGGACCGGGGTTGTAACCCTTCGTCCGAACAGAACTTAGTTTCTTCCACCATTTATTGGCAAGATAAAGTAAGAAATCAGGTCAAGTAACAATCTTGTACAGGATCAAGACAAGACTAGACTGAGTAAACTCCATTCAATCAATCACGGCCAAGCAATAAGTATGGCTTGATACTTTAACTAACTAGGGTTATCACAGGCCTAATTACTAGCAAGATGCAAAGAGATTTTCAAGTCCAGTTATCCGTCTGCTGCTACCTGAGTGACCCCAGCAAAAGAAAATAAGTATAGCAGACACAATGCAGTGAGATACATGTGTCCTAAAGAGGTGCCCCACTCGACGGCGGGCTGGAAATGTGCTCATTATGACAGATAGCTCCAAGTCCCATGTATATATATTATATAAGGCCGGAGTCAAAGGGGCAACAGGTAACTGGGAAAGTCTCTTCATGAACTACTGTATTATTCTAGTTATTAGCCTTAGCCATTTACAGTAGGTACCCCTGACCGTGGTACTCAGGAGTCCCTGTCCTAGACATGATGCAAGACAAGACGGGTTCATTTGTACAAGCACAATCGTCCATGGTGTCCAAGTTATTTAATCTTGTCATGTCATGCTAGCCGTCGCAACAGCATGAAGAGATATATCATGTCAGGTTTATTACGTCAAGAGTGCGCCACGTCGGGCCACTATCATTCATTATCATTCATTATTACTAGTCAAGAGTGCACCACCACGGGTCACTGTAAAGTTATTCTCATTTATCAGGGAGGGGAGAAACTTGTACAATTAAATAATAATATAATATATATATTTTTTTGAAGCCAAGGAGAAACTCTACAACTTTTATGTTGGGAGTGGAAGAAATTCTGACACAATTCAGGCAAACAAAACATTTAAACAATCAAAATGGACCCCATGCGGCCCAAAAGTGGGAGAACATACATGCGGCCAAAGAGAGTGGGAGGCCACCCATGCGGCCAGCCAAAGCTTATGCGGCCAGGAAATAACTGAACGGGCCATGCAGCCAGCAAAAAATATTCATGTAACCAGAAAAAATAAGGAGAGAGGAACCCGCAATAAATGCAAGCTTCCACTCAAGCAAAAGAAAAGGATACGTGGCCACTCAAGTACTGGGGCCATGTGGCCTAAAAGTATATGGATACAAACCTTGTGGGACCCTATTACAATTAATGCTTCATACTAATGAGGCCAGCACTCCATGGTGTATGTGATAAAATATGGCACGTGGCCACTCAAACAATGCATGCATCCAAGAATTATTGGCCATGCACATATTATATTGGCCATGCGGCCAAGTGAGCAGGTGATTAGCCATATGCATTAAATATAGGCTAAAGCATATAATATGTATAATATATATGCTAGCAATCATGCGCTCAATGGCCATCTTGAGCCGCATATACTAATACACATAATATAGGCTAAAGATATATAATATATGATATGATATATACATGTATGCACTCCTGCGGCTCAATGGCCAACTTGAGCCGCATATACTAATACATATAATATAACATATATGCAATCAAGCATGCAACAGACTAATGCACATATAATATAATACAATATCATATAATATATAATATGATATATATATGCATGGAAATGTTGGATGGAGTTATATATGATATAAAACTATATGCATGGCCAACTTTGCATTCATTGCAAATGCAAGCAAAGTTAAAGGCATTCAGTTAATGCCTATGCTTGTATTTAAACAAGAAGACCATATGCGGCCGAAGTTGCTTGCATGCAAAATAATATATATAAAAAAAATGCTCCATGCGGCCAAGTTGAGTTCATGCGGCAGGCTAATATGGTTTCCATGCATGCTTAAAGCTTAAAGCTTAAGGCTAAAGTTTAATATATAAAATGCACGTTCCCATGCAAGCTTCAACTTTAAAGCTGATGCATGTTTCCATACAAGCTCCATGCAATTATTATATACTAATAGTTAAAGCATGCAATTAATGCATGCAAGCTAAGGTGTGTATTTAAATACAAGCTTCTGTGGCTGGCTTTGTTCTCATGCGGCCAACATTACTTGGCCATGCATTTAATGCAAGTAAGCACGTGCTTGCAAATGTATGCAATTAGCGGGAGCAAAGAAATCTCATGCGGCTAACCAATAAATGCTCATACGGCCCAAAAGTACAATTAATGGCTCCCACAGAGAACATGTCCATAAAAAATACTATGGCCTCCATGCTCCTCCAAACAACATTAGGAACCCAAATCCAAACTCCCGTGGGTCAAATTTGGACAAAATGGAATTCTCTACAACATGGAACCATCAACTAGCAAAATATGCAAGTTTGATAGATCAAAATTCATGGGAACCGAAAATACCACAAAACTAGATCTACAAGAAATTAACCACAGAAATGAAAAATGCTAAGTACTAAAGTGGGTTAGAAATACATGAGGAAGACAATAGAATAATAAAAATGGGGTTCCTCCATGAAGCAAGATGCACTTGCCTAAGCTCTCCACTCTTTCAGGTTGGTAGAGAAGTAATGGTGGGGAAGAAGAAGAGTTAATGTGGAGAGAGAAATGTTTGGTGGGATATTTAATGAAGGTGGTCGTAGGTGGGAGTGGTTTGGTTCACATAAAATCAAGCAAAACCGAACCAAGCCAAACAAACCGAACCGAACCAAGATAAACCAATCAATGAAATGCCAAACTAAATCAAGCAGGGACACATACAATACGGGTCAAAATACGTACTCGTATTCCAAATACGTAATACGAGATATGAGCATTACAGCCTCCTTGGGGTTCACCCTATAGCAAGCTTGGACATTGGTGATGAGCCCGGTACCAAGTCTATAGTGAACTCCACGTCTCTGTCGGGTAGAAGTCCTGGAAGATCATCAAGGAACACATCTATAAATTCTACGACGATGGGGTACGGTGGTGCTTGCTCTCTAACCGCGGTACTATAGCTCATCTCTAAGCTGATCACTGGCCCGGATCTCTCGATGCTGAATGGTACTGCTCCTAGGAGACTAAACAGAATACTACCTTCATAACAGTCTATAACTGCGTGAGCGTAGCTAAGCCAATCCATTCCCAATACTATGTCGTATCCGGGAAGTGGCATCACAAATAATCGTCCCCGAAATTCTCTTCCGGCTACAGTGATATAGCATCTATAAATAGCTCTAATGGGTATCGGCCCGCCCCGTGTCATCACTCTAGTCACCTCTTCGGTGGGTGTATAAGGCCTAAAAATTGAGTTGCGCCATGTATTTACTACTCAGCAATTAAGTTGCGCCCCAAAAATTAAACTGCGCCACTGTTATGAAGCTCAGAAATCAAACTGCGCCACTGATCAGGTTATGCCAAATATCGGACTGCGCCCAGTCATATTGTGCCAAAGTCTACATGGCGTCTGGCGAAATCAAACTGACAACACTGACAACTGACAGCACAGTAAACGAAGGAAATCTCTTCGAATCCCTCAAAACGTGCCGCTCGAGGAGATTTAATGGACAGCTGTCCTGCACACCTTTGTGAGTTGTGCCTAGGCGCAATCTAAACAATTCCCTTAGTTGTGCCTAGGCGTAATCTGAACGACTTATTCTCAAAAGCTGCCACGTGTCTAGGCGCAATTCAATCAGGCGCAGTTTAACTTGTTGACTGAAGCTCGCGCAACCTTATGAAGTTGAGACAACTTTTATTTTCTAAAGCTGGATGACGTAGCGTACATGCCACTAATCTCTCAAAACGTGTCCACTATTCTGTACACGACCATGTGCATCTCAATCATATGATGCCACGCATCTAAATACAGTTAGTACACGATTGATTAATTGAATGGAAGTTGGCGCAACATAAGGTTGGCACAATCCAACCTCGTACACATCAGAATAACTGCTAAAACAGTTATTTCCATAACTCTATAAATAGAGTTTCCAATCATTGTTGAAGCATCACAGAGATCAAATACTCCTGCAAAATTGCTGCTGCATTCTCCAGAGGCTCTAGTCTTCAAGTTCACATAGTCCAAAGGATAAAGTGATCGTCTTTTGATCAGATTTCTACAGTTGTACTTTCCCAGAAATTATTGTACTTTTGTACTCTTTTCTAAGTTTGTTATAAAACTTTTTTGTTTTTGCAAACAAAATGGCGACTCTGCTGGGGACGACTTTCTCCTCCGATGAGAAGGTGACAACTCAATGTGATACTACGTCGATCGGTAAGACGTAGAAGACTCTGGTTGTTCAAGTCAACCAGACAGCCTATGAAGATATGATCAACAAGAAGAGCAACAAGCGCACTATGGCTATCACCAAGAACAAAACTGTGTGGACTCCTAAGTCTTCTATAGTTGTTGTTGCTCAGGCGCAACCTGCTTCTGTTGCTCAGGCATAATCTGTCTCTGTGGCTCCGGTGCAGTCTGTTTCGACTACCTGTGCGCAGCCCACTCTTCATGTTCTTGTTGCCCGCGTGCAACTTACTCTCACTACTACCCGTGCGCAGTCCACTCTCACTGCTGCTCGTGCACAGTCCACTTTTCTTACTGCCCGTACGCAGTCTACTACTTCCTTTGCTGCCAAGGCATAATCTATTCAAACTATTGCTAAGGCACAGTCTACCCATGTTGCTGCCAAGGCGCAACCAGTAGCCTATATTACTAGGATGCAACCAGTAGCCCATAGAACTGTGGCACAACCCAAGCAATCAGTTGTTCAGGCGCAGTCTGCTGCTCTGGTGCAACCTAAGGGAACTAGTCTTTTGGCTATTCCCTCTCCCAATTCTCCAGTTCTGAACTTGGAGAAATAATATTCTAGTACCAAAACTAAACAGAACAAAGGGAAGGCTCCTTTGATATTTTCTCAACTGCCGCAACCTACGCCTAAAGTGGTTCCACAACAAAATAGAGGGAAACGCTTCTTAGCTAACCCTCTACAAAATAAAAGAAAGCATCCTTTGGTCTTTTCTCAAACTTTTCTGGTCCATGACTCAGAGAAAGACATATCAGATTCCTTTCCTTTAAACAGAGGTCTTCAGATCTCTGCTATGGGAAAGAACACTGATCAAAGAGGCATCTTGTCTACCCCTATGGGGTCTGGTCAAGATCTTCCAACCTTGCAAATTTCAAGATCCAAGCAAGAGAAATTAAAAGTATCTCAAACAGAGGTACCTGGAGCAGAATTTTCTGATTTACGCGCTTATCTCAATAGGCGTCAATCAGTATCAACTTTGGTGAAATGTAAGAACCCTATGCCAAAGGCCAATCTATACCAGAAACCAAAGTTTGAAAAGAAAGACCCAACCACTTATATTAATGAGTTAAGTACATCTTTGTACACTCAGGGAACTAAACATCTGAAGAATATGAGGCATGTTCCTAACATCATTAAGGAATATGTTCCTCCGACTTCTTTTCGTCCTGTAGTGGTAACTGCCAGAAATGTCTTACACAAAGACGGGAGATCGCAGGGATGTCTCCTTCACCTCTGAATCACTCTTCAGATCGCAACTGCCTTCATGAAGTGGTCATCAAGTGTTGTTGCCAATCAGCTGAACGATCTATCTTCGATCGTCTAAACTATACTTCAACTCATGAATCTATGACAGCAGATAAAGACGAGCTATTATATGCTTCTGTCAACATGACTTCTCAAGGCACTGGGGGTGGGAAACGTCCAAGACATAATGCGTCCCGTAATCCCAGTCAGCAATACTTAGATCATACTACAAAATATTTTTATATTAGCGACGTTCTAAAACGTCGCTAAATTCGGTGAAAATGTCGCTAAATGAATTTAGCAACGTTTTGGAAACGACAGAAAAAAATGTGTCGCTAAACGAAAAAACGTCGCAAAACGTCGCTAGGGCGACGTTATTTGGCGACGTTATTAACGTCGCTAATTAGCGACGTTATTTGCGAAATTTGTTCGTTGACGCTAATTAGCGACGTATAAGGCGACGTTATCGTGTGGTCGTCGTTTAGCGACACTTTTGTAACATTTTAGCGACGATGAGTTGACATCAGATTTGGTGCCACGTGTTGCCACGTCAGCATTTAGCGACGCTTTTAGTGACATTTATTAACGTCGCTAAAATTTAGCGACGAATATAAACGTCGCTAAAAATGTCGCTAAGTTAAAAAAATATAAAAAAAATAGGTTCCAGAATGCAAATGGAGCTGGAGCCTGAGCCAAAATACAGAATACAAAATACAAAATACAGAATCCAATCCCTGGGTTCGTCGACCCCCTCGGTAGAACACTCAATACCGGCACGCACAATACATTCCAGAATATACAAAAAATATTAAAAAAAAGTACTATCCGCAACGAACAATGTCAATATATAATATCCTGAACAAACCAAATCAATATCCGCAAATACGTACAAACTCAATATCCTCAACAAAAAAAACAGAATATCCCCAAATACATACAAAGTCAAAAATATAGTACAGTCCAAAAATACAAAAACAAAACTACTGATCGCCTGGAGCTGGAGCTGGACCCGGTGCTGGAGGAGGAGCGCCACCAGATGACTGTCGTCGCAACGTCAGGATCGTCTGATACTCCTCCGGTGACAACAGGTGGACGAGCATGTCCTCCCGTGCACCGTCGGATGTAGACGATGCTCCCGGCGTACCAGCAGACGGTCGCTCCATAGCCATCTCCTGGAAATACTGTATTTGCTCGACCAACCGCTGCGTAGCCTCCTGCGTAGCGCGGGTCATCTGTCACAGCGCCTCCGTAGTCTCCTCCAGCCTCTCAAAGTGTGAGATGAGTACAGAATCATCTGTATGCGGCGCCCCCATCCTCTCCAGCATCTCGTCACGCAGAGCTGCGATCTGCGCATCGACACTCTGCTGGTGGCGGTCGTAGAGGCCTGTGACGGTCGTAGAGGCCTGTGACGTAATAAAGGCACCATAGGAGCCCGTATCATAGTACATACCCCTATGCATGCCACCAATGGCCTTTATCCACTGCTCGTCATCTGACTGAGCTGCGACGGCCGGGGACTGCTGGGAAGTGCTAGCACCAGCTCCCTCTGACCGTGTCGGCCCGGCCTCCCTAAGCCTCAAAAATTCGGCCTAGAAATAACATCTATATAAATTCTCACGTGGTCGCTAAAAATTAATACTAATGCACTAGCATTAAGTAAAACTTCTAAAACTCGGCCTAGAAATAACATCTATATGAATTTTCTATGTAAGTAAAAATTAATATTAATGAACTAGCATTAAGTAAAACTGACGTAGGTGTCCCGGGCCTTGTCGTCTATGAACCGCTCCCCCTTCGTGTGCGTGGCGAGGAACAAGGTCATCATATTCGGGTCTTCTCCCGATTCAACCTGTTATAAAATTATTATATGATTTGTTAGTTAAGTTGAAAGAAATATATTACTATAAAGTATTAATTATGGGTATACGGCGAGATACGTACCATATGGGTGAAGAAATCCATGATGGACCGTGATCTACCACACCACTGCGACCCCGCCTGTCGCGCTCTTTTAGACTTCGCGGACTTCTCCTTGTAGGCTTCCTCCTCGAATCTCCTCTTCATTACCGTCCAGTCGGCGGCAGAGATCCAACCCTGAATAGGCTCTCCCCGGTGGTCGCGATCCTTTTGGTCGAGGATCGCGTCCCTAATGAGCTTGCTGGCGATGCTGGAAAATATAGCCTCGACAGCAACGGCGCGGTGGGAAGGGAAGAAGTAAGTCCGCTGAAAAAATCATAGAAGTACATAAGTTATAACATAACATACTAAATGTTAAAAGGAAATAAACTTTTACGTACCGAAAAGTGCTCAAACCAGAAGGCCTTCCTGTCGGCCGGGACATCCCTCCAGTTGATCCAGGGCCCGTCGTAGTTCTGTCGCATGAATGTACCCAGCGACCGGTGTACGGAGGAGGAATGATACCTGTAAAATAGAAATTAAAATTTATTAAACAAGTTTATAATAAATTTAAACTAATTAAATGCAATAATTTCACTTACTGCCTGGTCCGAGTACAGGCCCAAATCTCCAACCTCAAATCCCCCTCCGGGCGATACGGAGGATCTGTCTCAAATAGGAGCTGCACTATGCCCCTGCCCTACCCCCTATCCCTGCCCCTGCCCCTTCCCCTGCCCGTATCCTACCCCTCGGCCTCGGCCTCGCCCTCGCCCTCGCCCTCGACGTGGGCCTCGCCATCGCCCTCGACCTCGACGTGGGCCTCGGCCTCGGCCTGCTCCTCAATAGTGGGGTCGACCTCTGGAATACTCGATAGTACTAGCTGCGTAGAAGAAGAAGGCCCTAGCCTCAAACTGCTAGAGCCGGGTATGGAGACACTGCCGGCGACTAGACTGCTAGTGTATACTGGAGTGCGGGGGGATGAGGAGTCGGTAGAAGTGGTAGATGGAGACTATCGGGGTCGTCGACTCCCATCAGCACCGGAACCAAATGATCCACGTTGAGCCATATCTAAAAAATACAGAAGTATACCATACTACATCTTAAAAAAAACAAAAGTATACCATACTACAGCCAGGGAACGTCGCTAAGTAAACCATACTATATCTGAAAAAAACAAAAGTAAACCATACTACATCTGAAAATGTCGCTTATTAGCGTCGCTAAAACAAAAGTAAACCATACTACATCTAAAAAAACAAAAGTAAACCATACTACATCTGAAAATTAAACATATTCAATCCTCTTCTGAAAATTCATCTTGTTCCGATTTCTCTTCCTCTTCCTCTTCCTCTTCACTTCTATCAACTTCCTCTTCCTCTTCTGATACTTTTACCTCTTCCAATTAATGAAACATGTCATGAGGAACTTCCGTTGAGTCCACATCGATAATATTTGTAATAAGAGGTAGTTCGTCTTCCTGATAAGCTATCTCGTCGACATCGAAGGTATTCCGAGCTTTAGTCTTACAGACTGCCCACCAATCTGATCTTTCGGCTCCTCGTTTTGGATAGCTGGTAAAGTAAACTAGCTGAGCCTGGCTTGCTATAACAAATAGCTCATAAGCTTAATATCGACAGCGATAATTTATGTCAACAAGACCATGTTTGTCAACTCTCCAACCTCGTCCCTGGATCGGATCGAACCAGTCACATCTGAACAAGACGATCTTACAAGGTTCTATAACATAATTGTATGTCAGTTCCACAATCTTCCATAAGACGCCAAAGAAGTCATTGCCTGGGTCGACGTCTTTGTAGTTTGAAGATTTTATGCACAAACGGCTATTCCTCGTAGAATCTAAATCCAAGAAGTCTTTTATTCGAGCATTTGTTGACTTGAACCTGAAACCATTTATGCAGTAACTTGGCCAGGTCTTCACTTGATAAATTGGCCCCTTGGCTAGAGTTTTAATATACTCATTCTCAAGGATTGCCTCCGGACGATCAACCTAAATACCATATAAACGATGCTAACTTAATTATTATATGCAAGTATAAATATACAGAAAAAGTAAATTGTGACTACGTCCGTACATATGCTCTCAACCAAAAAGGAAAATGAAGTCTCATTTGCTGTTCTACTTTCTCCTCGGTTGCGTACGGATTGTTGGACGTTACCTCATCCTTAAACATGCTGAAAAGCAACGAAGCATAGGTATATTAGTTATATTCAGAAGCAACGAAGCACGTAAAATAATTTTATTTACCCCTCTAGCTTGTCCACTTCTTCCTTGTTGCAGTTGAGCAATACATATAACATTGTAGCGCTAACCTCGTCGTCATTTAGATATCTTTTTTTCATTTTACCAGATGGTTTTCCGTAGGCAGTAAATACTTTCAGCTTTGCCTCAATACCAACTTCATAGCCGTCATTATTTCTGGGAGCCCTTGTTCTGTTTGTAGCAATATGAGGCTGAAAATACATGGAACAGAAGTTTGAAATCACCTCAAGGACATATTCTTCACAAATAGAACCCTCCATCCGTGCCTTATTTTTTACCTTCCTCTTGAGGTGGTTCAACTGTCGCTCGAACGGGTACATCCAACGATAACTGTCACTACCACATTTCTAGTATGAGGGTATTTTGGTCATTTTTAAATTTTTGGGAATTATTTGGAATTATTGGGATTTATTATAATTTATATTGGTATAATTTAATTGAGTGATATTCTAGACTTTGACTAGTATTGACTTTTGAGACTAACCTAGAAGCTAACCCTAGTTATGAGTGCCTTGGTTAGGTTATGTGATCCTAGTCTAATCTAAGTTAACCCATGTGTAGTCATTAGAATCAAGATTAGCAATGGGTGACCTATTGATTAGGGGTTTTGGTTCATGACTTAAGGACATTGGAATCATGACTTATGACTTAACAAGTAGAGGCCCAAAGCCCAACCCATTAGCTAACCCTAACCCTAATTCTATGGCCGGCCAACCCACATTGGGAATCCTACTCTATAAATAGTCTCATCCATTAGGTTAGCCACCTTTAGAAAGTTCACATTTGGAAAGAGAGGTATGCCCCATCTTTAGAAATTCATAGAAAATCCATTTTAATTCCTTTTTCTATCAAACCAATTGTATTAGGTTCTAATCCACCTATATTTGTTGTTTGTGTTGGGAAATCTCAGTTTGTGGACAATTTGGAAGGATTGGCTAGCCAGGAGAAACCCCTCTAATTGAGAGTTTTCTTGCATTTGGACACCAATAGGTAAAACCATCTAAACACCATTAAATTCCAATTTTCTTTGCATATTTGGAAAGCCCTAGGTCTACCCTAACTGTAGGTATAGCTAAACCTAGGTTTCGTATCCATTTCGTGTCCTAAATGGACACGTATCAGTCCCTTCATGTATGTGTTTGATGAAATGCCCCAAAGGGCATTTCGATTTGGTTTTCGAATTATTTTTGAATAGAAATCTAGATCAAGATCTAGATCTTGTTTGTGGGATTCCACTTGACTGAGTTGATTTCTGGTCGTTTTGTGTCGTATTTTGCTCTCTGGACACGGCTGTGTCCTGTTTGATTGGACACAAATGACTCCTGGGACACGTGCATAAACTGTCACCCCCGTTTTTCGTTCTACGTATTTTTAGTATACGTATACGGAATCCTGACATGTATTTTATTTTCCTGCCTGGCTAGCTAATTTCAGTTTAATCATGATTAGGTTCATCATGGCATGTAATAGTTTAACTTGGTTTATTTTGGGTTGGCTTGGTTTATTCTTTGGTTCATCATGTTAAACCCACCATCCCCCTTTATAACCCACCTAACTTTTTTCTCTCCTCCACTTTCTCATTTACTCCTTCCTTCTCCATTAAACCCACCACCAACCAAGAACACCCCTTAGGCAAGTGCAACTTACTTCCACAAGAGAACCCATTTTTATTGTTCCAATAGCTTCTTCCCATGTTTCTAAGACACATTAGAACTTGTCATTTTCTATTTTGAGGCTTTGATTTTTGTAGATCTAGAAATTGGTCATTTTTGGATTTTTGTGGTTTTGATCTATCAAACTTCTTTGTTTTCAAATTTTGATGGTTTCATGTTGTAAAGAATTTCATTCTACCCAATTTTGACCATTGGAAAGTTGGATTTGGACTTGTTTTGACCAAGTTATAGACTTTTGTAGTTACGGGTTCAACCATGGAGTTCTTGCTGATTTGGAGAAGACAGTGAGCAGTGTGCGCGAGCTTTTTAGCTTGCGCCACTGAGTTGCGCGCACTCTTTAGCGCAGCGCAGTCTGACCTCGTGCGCAGTCTGACTCGTACGCAGTCTGACTCGTGCGCAGTCTGACCTCGTGCGCAGTCTGACTCGTACGCATGACTCGGTGAGGGGACTAGCACCAGTACAGCTGCAGCAGTATCAGCCTCCGAGGCCATTGCCGTCTCAGGCTCAGGCATTCTAGCAGCAGCGACCGCAACAGTATGCCCAGGTCCAAGCTCAGGTTCAGAACCGCCAGAGAGGTTTCCAGCAGAGGGGACCAGCACCCAGAGGGCACGATCAAGCGATGGCTTTGACCGTAGAAGAGGAGTTGGCATCAGGTTAGGGGGTGGCAAGTACCATTTTTGTCAACTCTTTTCCTGCATCAGTATTATTTGATTCAGGTGCATCGCATTCATTTATGTCTGTACGATTCGCGACACGGATAGGACTGGAGCCCGAGTTATTATCAGTAAGGCTCAATATACTTACTGGTAACGGACTTGTAGGTATAGATAGGGTGTTTTCCTCGTGTCGAATCGTAGTTAGCGGTAGAGAGTTTCCCGTTAGGTTGATAGAGTTCCCGATGGTCGATTATGATGTAGTCCTAGGGATGGATTGGTTGAGGGACCAGTATGCTAGAATAGATTGCCATGTTGGCAAGATTATTTTTAGTATTTCCGGTGAGCCAGAGTTTTTATTTTCTCGAGGCGGAGTAGAACCTTCTTCTCCAGCATTGCGGATGGCCGTAGCAGCAGCAGTTCAGTTTCCCAGAGTTGTAGAAGAGTTTCCTGACGTATTTTTCGAAGAGCTTCCAGGCATGCCCCCAGAGAGAGAGATAGAGTTCACTATCGACTTGATTCCAGGGACGGCACCAGTGTCAGAGAGAGTCTATAGGATGGCACCATCAGAGTTGGAGGTCCTGTACAAGATGATTGAAGAACTTAGAACCAAGGGATTCATTCATGCTAGAGGATCACCTTGGAAAGCTCCGATGCTTCTCGTGAAGAAGAATGATGGTACGTCAAGATTATGTGTTAATTATCGTACCTTGAACTCTGTAACAATTAAGAACAGATATCCTTTGCCAAGGATAGATAATTTATTTGATCAGCTCAAGGGAGCGGCAGTATTCTCGAAGATTGACTTGCGGTCAGGATACCATCAGATCAGAGTCAGAGAGCAGGACATCCCGAAGACAGCATTTAGATCTAGATATGGACATTAGGAGTTCCTTGTTATGCCATTTGGAGCGACCAATGCGCCGGCCGTATTCATGGAACTCATGAATCGTATCTTTATGCCCTATTTGGACCAGTTCGTGATAGTGTTCATAGACGACATCTTAGTCTATAGCAAGAATGAGACAGAGCATGAGCAGCATCTTCGTGTAGTTCTTCAGATTCTCAGAGAGCACTAGTTGTACGCGAAGTTCAGTAAGTGCGAGTTTTGGTTGGATCGTATCTCGTACTTGGGTCATATCATCACCAGAGGTGGAGTGGAAGTTGATTCCCAGAAGATAGTGGCTATAGAGACATGGCCAGTACCTAGCACCGTCGCAGAAGTTCAGAGTTTCCTCGGATTGGCCGGCTATTACCGACGCTTTGTGTCAGACTTTGCTAGGATTTTAGTACCACTGACGCAATTGACCCGTAAGGATGTACAGTTTGCTTGGACAGCAGAGTGTCAGAGTTTATTTGAGAAGTTGAAGCAGAGATTGATGACGGCCCCCATTCTTACTCTTCCCGACGGGATAGGAGGATTTTCAGTTTATTGCGACGCATCCGGCAAGGGATTAGGATGTGTCTTGATGCAGCATGGTAAGGTAGTCGCTTATGCATCACGTCAACTTCGTGAGCATGAGAGGAATTACCCAACCCATGACCTGGAGTTAGCAGCCGTAGTTTTTGCATTGAAACTTTGGAGGCATTATTTGTATGGAGATCGGGTGGAGATTTTCACCGACCACAAGAGTCTGAAGTATGTGTTTACCCAGAAGGATCTTAATATGTGTCAGAGAAGATGGCTAGAGCTACTTGTGGATTATGACATCAACTTGCAGTATCATCCTGGGAAGGCCAACGTAGTGGCAGATGCATTGAGCAGGAGAGCTGGAGTTTATTTTCTAACGGCGCAGCCAGAGTTGTTAGCAGATCTTCAGAAGATGGGTATTGAAGTTGTTCTTCCTTCCAGTATGGCATTGATGGCCAGTATGCAAGTTCAGTCCAGTATAGTTGAGAGGATCAAGTTAGCTCAATCAGTAGACTCTAAGCTTCAGCAGCTTAGGGCAGAATGTGTGGCAGGACAGAGACCAGAGTTATGCATTCATGAAGATGGTACACCCCGACATGGGAGGCATCTTTGTACCCAGTGGTGATATCAGACAGGAGATTATGGCAGAAGCCCACAGTTCTCAGTATTCCATTCACCCCGGCGGTACGAAGATGTATCGTGATATTCGGCAGCATTTTTGGTAGAATAGCATGAAGAGGGAGATAGCCCGGTTTGTCTCTCGTTGTTTAGTTTGCCAACAAGTTAAGGCCGAATATCAGAGACCAGCTGGACTTCTTCAACCTTTATCGATTCCAGAATGGAAATGGGAGCACATTACCATAGATTTTGTAACTGGATTACCTAGATCCCCAGCTGGAAGAGATGCCATCTGGGTTATAGTTGATCGTCGCACGAAGGTAGCTCATTTTCTTCCTTTCAGAATCGGCCAGTCGACGGATCAGCTTGCAGAGATGTACCTCAGGCAGATAGTCAGATTGTATGGAGTGCCAGTCAGTATTGTGTCCGACAGAGATTCGAGATTCACATCTCACTTTTGGCGAAGTCTTCAGGAAAGTTTGGGGACTCGTCTCAAGTTCAGTTCAGAACGCACGATCCAGACTCTTGAAGACATGCTGCGGTCATGTACTCTCGACTTCGGTGGTTCGTGGAAAGATAACCTACATCTCGTAGAGTTCTCGTACAATAACAGTTTCCAGGCTAGTATCCAGATGGCACCTTTCGAGGCCTTGTATGACAGGAAGTACAGATCTCTTTTAGCTTGGGACGATATCGGTGAGAGGTAAACGCTTGGACCAGAGATGGTGACGCGGACTATTGAGGTGGTCAGACAAGTCAGAGATCATCTTCGAGTTGCCCAAGATCGCCAGCGTCATTGGACCGATTTCCATCGGCGCCCTCTTGAATTTTCTGTCGACGACCACGTATTCCTTAGGATCTTACCTACCCGTAGCGTCATTCGATTCGGCGTACGGGAAAAGCTTAGTCCTAGGTATATAGGGCCGTTTGATATCCTTGAGCGAGTAGGTAATGTGTCATATCGTCTCGCTCTTCCACCGTCGTTACGTGAGGTGCATGATGTCTTCTATGTATCACAATTACAACGGTATATCCCGGATCCGAGTCATGTCCTTGATCATTCGGAATTGGTTGTTGGTACCAACCTTTCGTATGAGGAGTGTCACGCCCCAGTACCGAAATACGGAGACGGACTAGGCCAGCTACACCATATGAGGTACGTAACGTCACACGACGATCGTGGCTGTCGAGAGACTAGGGAGTACATGCTACAATCAAGTCTCCTATGGTCCCACAGAGTTCTATGTCTCAATCAATCAAATCATATCAGCAAATAGATGAACATTAAAGATAAAGCAGTAAGGCGTCCCCGACGCTTCATCAAAATGATCATGAGAGACTAGCTTCATAATTTAGCTATCTCGGAGAGTCAGGAGTACAAAATTATACACAGCTGCAGTCTGTTTAATTACAATTATGTACTGACACAAAATATCAAGTAATTCGGCTAACAGGTGCCGGTGGCTAAACGCCGCAAAAGTATAAGCAGGAGTGGTGGAGAAGAAACCCACTCGAGTCCCCGAACTGCCATGCTCCTAGTATGCACCATGGATGTCAGGGAGGAAGATCGTGTCCTCAGGCTCTGCTACGGGATCTGGCCAAACAAAACCAGCGGGGTCAGCCCCGAATAGCAAGTACCGCCAAAGGGGCACAAGAGTTAAGATTAAAAACCCAGTTAAATAGAATAATTGATAAGAGTAGTACTTATGCTACTATTATAGGGTAGCGCAACATCCTCGAACCTATATGGCACCCTTACAACCAAACAAGGACAAAAGGTGCCGCATGGGGTCGGGACGTGTCGTACTCTATAGCTTTCACATAAGTTAAAAGGCATAAACAATAAAATCTCCTGATCGTGACTTCGGTCGATAGCCTATCGCAGCACAATAACCAACCCAACAATCAAACAAGAACATGGGTTGGATCATGTACCATGATAGACCATGTTCCTCAGTCATTCACAGAAGTAGCACTCCATACTCAGAATAAGTCTTCCGTTCATAACTTCAGTCCACAGCCTATCATAGCACGATAACCAACCCAACAATCAAACAAGAACATGGGTTGGATCACGTACTATGACAGTCCGCTTCCCTCAGTTACTCACGGAAGGTAATAGGATACAAGCAAGTCGTTTTCACGGCCAATCAAGTCTACAAGTTTCTAGTGGGACGAGGTTATCCCCGCATCATGTTGTTTAGAAAATCCTCAGATCGTATCTTTCCAGCAAGGCTAGCCAACCCAGGGGTTCGCGTAGACAGGTATGATTGAGCACAGGTCCCTCGCAAGGCCACCTTGCTAAAACATATAATATATAGCAGGAATTAATCGGATACAGTCATCCACTCGTTGTAGATGACACAGTATCCGTGGAGACCAGCCGGCGCATCAAGACAGTATCTCAAGGCGGCTGGTGTAACACGATCTCGGGATTCTTGCCCTCCCCATGCATCTAGTATGTTTAGTTGCCTAATTTAACCCTAGGTGAAATCTTGGACTTTCATGCTGTGGCCTGCATGATTATCCTCCTAAAGTCGCACTTTAGTACGAGCACCCCAAAGAGGATCCATGTCAATCAGTATGTCAACATGTTCTACCCTCCTTAGTGTAATGCATCATTGCAAATACGCACGTGGAGTTACGAGTCATTTGTCGAGCATGAACAAGAACTGGGACATTCAGGTACATGAATCAAGGAGGAACACTTTGTTCTCCGGGGTCACATTAGTGCTCATATCATGCTCGGGACAAAAGGCGTAAGGATATAAAATGGCCATATAATATATATATAATAATATTAATAACGTAACAAGATAGGGCACAAAAGTCCATGCGGCTCAAGGGGAGTGAGTCCATGCGGCTAGGTCAACACAGGTTCATGCGGCTGGGACTGCACGCTCATGCGGCTAAGGGAGCCTAAGGCGCATGCGGCTGGAAGGGCGGTTCATGCGGACGAAGGGGTATCAGCGTATGCAGCTGCGAAAGGAGCAATCGCCAGGCGGCCGGGGTTCAACAGCATATGCGGCTAGGATCAGACGAAGTCTTATGCCGCTGAACATGGGCGATACATATGCGGCTGGATGATGGAATGTCTTTATGCGGCCCAAAACAGTAGCGCATATGCGGCTGGGTGCGAAAGAACTCATGCGGCTGAAAGCTAGCCGCATGAAGTCCATGCGGCTCAAGATAACAGGGGCTCATGCGGCTGAGTCTGAACAAGGCTATGCGGCTTAATTACTTGCCGCATGAGGATTCATGCGGTCAAGTACTCAAGCAAGTCTTATGCGGCTAGGAAGGACTTTCCATGCGGCTGAGCTCGAACGAGTCTCATGCGGCTGGAAAGGCCATGCGGCCAGAGACTTGCCGCATGAAGATTCATGCGGTCAAGTACTGCTCTTCTTCTCCACTTGTCCGAGAAGAGGAGCCAAGCAACCATGGCTTCCAAACTACACAAAACCTTCATCCGGAGCCCAAATCGGAACTTCCTTAGGTCAAAATGGGGTAGAACAAAATTCTCTACAACATGGAACCATCAAAACTTGAAAATAATGGAGTTTGCTAGATCAAAACCAAGAAAATCCGAAAATGGTTAAAACCTATATCTACAAAGATTAAAGCTTCAAAATAGAAAACTTCAAGTTCTAAACTGGTATAGAATAAGGAGAAGAACATATTTTGACAAATAATTTTGTAAGAAAACATCAACAACTTTTATAGATTCATCTCTTGAGCAAGTTGGTACTTGCCTTGGTTGGTGGAGGAAAGTAAATGAGAGAAAATAAATAAGAGGAGAGAGAATGAGTTGAGTTATTATATAGAATCTTGAACCCATGGGTTCATGATGAACCAAGGTGAACCAAGAATAGGTTACCCAAATGAGCCAAAACTGTAGGCCCAAATGCAGAAAATAAATTACGAAATAATATTTTGTCGAATATTTTTGGAAAATGCATGAAGAAATACAGCATAATAAATATAGTAAAAATACAAGGAAAATACAATTTACCGATTTACGTATTAAAAATACGTATTCCAGGATCGGGGAGTGACATCTCTACCCTTCTTAGAAAAATTCCGTCCTCGGAATTCCAGCCAAGACAGGATAGTGAAATCAGGGCAAGCAAGGCTCAATCATATATAAGTTAACTATCATAGTAGTTATTATCATACATCACAAGGTGCAAAACAAGCAGGTACAGATAAGCATGGAATCGTGTCAATAAGGTGCAAAAATATAACTTATCAGTCAAACAAATGCGGATACCGAGATCTGATCTCGTCCTTGCGCTCCCAGGTTGACTCTCCCGGAGAGTGATGGTTCCAAGAAACACGGACAAGGCTTATCGTCCGATTCTTGAGTACCTTCTCTCGTCGGTCTAAAATAGATACGGGTTGTTTCTCGTAAGTTAGGTCGGTACCAACGACTAACTCAGAATGATCGAGGACATGACTCGAATCCGGGACATACCCACGTAATTGGGACACATGAAACACATCATGTATGCCAGTTAACGAAGGCGGAAGGGCAAGTCGATAAGCCACATCGCCTACCCGAGCGAGAATCTTAAAAGGACCAACGTATCTTGGACTAAGCTTTCCTCGGGTTCCAAATCTAATGATACCCCGAGTTGGCGAAATCCGCAGAAATACTTGGTCGCCAACTCTGAACTCTAGAGGCCTACGATGCTGATCTGCCCAATGACGATGTCGGTCCTGTGCAACTCGAAGGCGCTCTCTGACCAACTTAACTATCTCCACAGTCTGCGTGATCATCTCTGGTCCCAACAACTTTCGTTCTCCGACGTCGTCCCATGCCAAAGGGGACCTACACTTCCTTCCGTACAATGCTTCGAACGGGGCCATCTGAATGCTAGCCTGATAGCTATTGTTATAGGAGAACTCCACAAGATGAAGGTGATCCTTCCAAGATCCGCCAAAGTCCAAGGTACACGCCCGTAGCATATCTTCTAACGTCTGAATGGTTCTTTCTGATTGCCCGTCAGTTTGTGGATGATAAGCAGTACTGAATCTTAACTTGGTTCCCAAACTTTGGTGTAAGCTCCGTCAAAAATGGGAAGTAAACCGCGTATCCCGATCTGACACTATACTAACTGGAACACCGTGCTGTCTTACTATCTGCTTCATGTATATTTCTGCTAACTGCTCAGTAGTCTGTCCAACTCGAAAGGGAAGGAAATGAGCGACCTTCGTGAGTCGATCTACTATTACCCAGACTGCATTCTTGCTAGCCGGGGATCTAAGTAAACCGGTCACAAAGTCCATCGTGATGTGCTCCCATTTCCATTCTGGGATAGGAAGCGGCTGTAGCAATCCTGCTGGTCTCTGCTGCTCGGCTTTCACCTGCTGACATACCAGACACTTGGATACAAATCTGGCTATCTCTCTTTTCATGCCATTCCACCAAAAGAACTGCCTGATATCTCGATACATCTTTGTTCCTCCTGGATGAATGGAGTAAATAGAACTATGAGCTTCGGACATAACTTCTTGCCGAAGGTCTCCACTCGGTACAAAGAGTCTGTTTCCAAACCTGAGCGTACTATCTTCATGAATTACTAACTCCGTCCTACGGCCTGATTCACACTCCGACCGCAACTTCTGAATCTGTGGATCTCCTGCTTGTGCTGTCCTTATCCTCTCTACTAAGGTTGACTGAATCTGCATACTGGTCATTCTTCCTATATCCCCTGGCAAAACTACTTCGATTCCCATACTCTGGAGGTCTTCTAAAATATGCTTCTACAAGGTCAGGATAAAGGCACTGTTTCTCCTACTCAGTGCATCTGCAACTATATTCGACTTGCCTGGATGATACTGAAGATCTAAATCAAAATCCTTCAGCAGTTCTAACCATCTTCTTTGCCTCATGTTCAAATCTCGCTGCGTGAACACGTATTTCAAACTCTTATGATCAGTATAGATCTCTACCCGATCCCCGTACAAATAATGCCTCCACAACTTGAGTGAAAACACCACAGCTGCTAACTCCAAATCGTGAGTCGGGTAATTCTTCTCATGGTCTCGAAGCTGTCGAGAC
The DNA here is from genome assembly GCA_029216955.1 of Iris pallida. Lineage (NCBI taxonomy): Eukaryota > Viridiplantae > Streptophyta > Magnoliopsida > Asparagales > Iridaceae > Iris > Iris pallida. Next base: position 26,337,908 of record JANAVB010033017.1, read on the forward strand.
GCATATGCTATCACCTTTCCGTGCTGCATCAATACACATCCAAGGCCCTTCCCAGATGCGTCACAATATACTGTAAAGCCTCCCGCTCCTACTGGAAGCGTCAAGATCGGGGCTGAGATCAATCTCTTCTTCAATTCTTCAAATGATGCCTGACAGCTAGCTGACCAAACAAACTCTACATCCTTGTGCGTCAAACGCGTTAAGGGCGCAGAGATCTTGGCAAAGTCCGCCACGAACCTTCTGTAGTAACCAGCTAATCCCAAGAAACTTTGCACTTCTACAACCGTTCTCGGGATTGGCCAATACTCTACGGCCTCAATCTTCTTCGGATCCACTGACACTCCTGCCCCAGAAATTACATGCCCCAGGAATGAAATATGATCTAACCAGAATTCACACTTGTCGAGCTTCGCATAAAGTTGATGCTCCCTCAAGGTCTGCAAGACAGTCCTAAGATGTTTCTCATGCTCCTCTTCACTGCTGGAATAGACAAGAATGTCATCTATGAACACCACCATAAATTTATCCAAGTACGGCAGAAAGATGCGGTTCATTAAATCCATAAATACTGCGGGGGCGTTGGTTAGTCCAAAGGGCATTACTAAAAACTCATAATGCCCATATCTAGATCTGAATGCTGTCTTCGGTATGTCTTGCTCCCGGACTCTTACTTGATAGTATCCCGACCGAAGATCGATCTTAGAAAAGACACTGGCCTTGCTTAACTGGTCAAACAGGTCATCAATCCTTCGTAGCGGGTACTTATTCTTCACTGTTACTGCATTCAGCTTGCGGTAGTCGATGCACATCCTTGTCGACCCATCCTTCTTGGGAACTTGAATCACTGGCGCGGCCCAGGGCGATTTACTGTCTCGGATGAATCCCTTAGACTTCAACTCTTCTTCATGTTGATACAACTTATCCTGTTCTGACGACGACATTCTGTAAACTCTGTCTACAATAGGTCTCGTTCCAGGGTTCAACTCAATGCTAAATTCTACCTCTCTGACTGGGGGTATCCCTGGGAGCTCATCAGGGAAGACGTCAAAAAAATCTTCGACCACTCTCGGAATCTGTCCTGGCTCTGACACTGCTGCTGAGATGACGCCTCCGGCCTGACTCTTCAAGGTTCGAGTAAAGATGAACTGCTCCATCCCAGGAATGCTGAATATGACCCTACCTCCTCTACAATCAATTGTCGCATGACTGTCTCTCAACCAGTCCATGCCAAGAACGACATCAAAATTCCCCATAGGAAATTCAATCAATGATACGGGCAGTAAATGCCCACACACCTCCACCGGATATGAAAAGCGCACTCTGCTAACTTCTACGAGCCCATTACCGGTGAGTATATCCATCCTCTCCGGCAATGCCTCAAACTCTAATCCAATCTGTGTAGCATATTGTGCAGAGATGAATGAATGAGTAGCGCCTGAATCAAATAATGCTACAGCGGAAAATGAGGTGACGAGAATTTTACCTGCCACCACGTCACTAGATGCTAGAGCCTCTCCCAAGGTCAATGTGAGAGCCTGGCCCCGCGGAGCCCCTTGTTGCGGCCTTCCTCGACCATGCTGTTGCTGCCTCTGAGGGCCTTCGGCTTCCTGTGCCTGGCAGAACATCTGAGCCTGCGTTGGTAGACGCTGGGCTAGGGGCCTTACTGCTAATACTGGTCCTCCACTCGGGGTTGCCACTGGAGCTGGCAATGCTGGAAACTGCTGAGCTGGCCCTCCTGGCCTATGCATCATAGGACAAGTGGAAATACGGTGGTCTGAACTACCACACCTCAAGCATAAGCCATTCGCTGACCGGCACACCTCCCTCGTGTGCCCTGCCTTCCCATAGAATGTACAGCCCCGGGGTGCTCCCTGACGCTGTTGCTGGTTCCTCGACTGCTGATGCCGAACTGGCGCTGTATTAGTTGACACGGCCGTCCTCCGCGCGCTCCTGCATCATGAATACGTACACCGGGTGCTGGTGCCGATGTTCGCTGCATTGCTCCTCCTCTAACTTGGGAATGGGATCTCTTCTGACCTCCTGTCCTCGATGCCAACCTCTGCTGGGTAAGCTCGTGCCTCCGGGGTGCCGTCAAGACAGCGTCAAACGTCTGGTAGTCGTGTCCTTCCGCAAGCTGCAATAATTCCAAATGAAGTCCCTGCTGGAACCTCATAGCTTTCTCTGGCTCCGTTGCCACCATTGCTGGCGCAAAACGGCACAATCTGTAGAACTCTGCTGCATATCCATCTACGGTCTTGCCTGCTTGCTTGAGACTGATAAACTTCTGCTGGAGCTCATGTCGAGCTACTACGCCAAAATACTTGGCCTTGAATCTGTCACTGAAGGTGGTCCAACGAACAGGGCATCTTGTACCAACTTCTTCTGATGCCCACCAGTCGCGGGCAAGATCCTGAAGTACCAGTTTGACCTGATCAACCTTCTCATCATCTGGAACCTTGGCTGCCACAAGAATGGCTTCGATGTCTTGAATCCATGCATCCGCAGTGATGGCATCCTCCGTGCCATCAAAATACCTCGGGTTCAAGCGACGGAACCTTCCTGATGCTCCCGAGTCAACCCCGGCACTCCTCTCAAGAGCTAACTGAATCCCTTGGTTCAGCAACACGTTCTGCTCCTGCTGCCGAGTCTGTTGCTGTTGGTTAGTGACAAGAAACCCCCGGATGATCTCCAGGAGTGCTACGGCGTCTGGTACTGCCGTCGCTGCTGGTGCTGCAGGAGTTTCAATAACCTGTGGCTGCACTGCCTCTGGTTCTATTTCTGCTCGTGCCTGCACTGGAGAAGGTTCTCTCCCCTATTGCTGCCCAGTCGAGCCATACTCTTGCTGCTCTTCCTCATGGGCCTCTCCCGCTACTGAGAATGAAGTACCCCTAAGGAGAAGAATATAAGATTATCAAGTCCGGACGAGGAAGATTGCGAAGATGCAAGTCAAGTTAGAGATCAAGGCAAGGACAGAGAGTTCGAAACAGAATTTCAAGGGGAACAAGTTTTGATTGAGACTCCTAATAATTCGCAATACCCCACAAGTCTGAAAATCAGACCTGCATGGGCCACCACTTAAACCTTGTCACGCCCCAGTACCGAAATACGGAGACGGACTAGGCCAGCTACACCATATGAGGTACGTAACGTCACACGGCGATCGTGGCTGTCGAGAGACTAGGGGGTACATGCTACAATCAAGTCTCCTATGGTCCCACAGAGTTCTATGTCTCAATCAATCAAATCATATCAGCAAATAGATGAACATTAAAGATAAAGCAGTAAGGCGTCCCCGACGCTTCATCAAAATGATCATGAGAGACTAGCTTCATAATTTAGCTATCTCGGAGAGTCAGGAGTATAAAATTATACACAGCTACAGTCTGTTTAATTACAATTATGTACTGACACAAAATATCAAGTAATCCGGCTAACAGGTACCGGTGGCTAAACGCCGCAAAAGTATAAGCAGGAGTGGTGGAGAAGAAACCCACTCGAGTCCCCGAACTGCCATGCTCCTAGTATGTACCATGGATGTCAGGGAGGAAGATCGTGTCCTCAGGCTCTGCTACGGGATCTGGCCAAACAAAACCAGCGGGGTCAGCCCCGAATAGCAAGTACCGCCAAAGGGGCACAAGAGCTAAGATTAAAAACCCAGTTAAATAGAATGATTGATAAGAGTAGTACTTATGCTACTATTATAGGGTAGCGCAACATCCTCGAACCCATATGGCACCCTTACAACCAAACAAGGACAAAAGGTGCCGCATGGGGTCGGGACGTGTCGTACTCTATAGCTTTCACATAAGTTAAAAGGCATAAACAATAAAATCTCATGATCGTGACTTCGGTCGATAGCCTATCGCAGTACAATAACCAACCCAACAATCAAACAAGAACATGGGTTAGATCATGTACCATGATAGACCATGTTCCTCAGTCATTCACAGAAGTAGCACTCCATACTCAGAATAAGTCTTCCGTTCATAACTTCGGTCCACAACCTATCATAGCACGATAACCAACCCAACAATCAAACAAGAACATGGGTTGGATCACGTACCATGACAGTCCGTTTCCCTCAGTTACTCACGGAAGGTAATAGGATACAAGCAAGTCATTTTCACGGCCAATCAAGTCTACGAGTTTCTAGTGGGACGAGGTTATCCTCGCATCATGTTGTTTAGAAAATCCTTAGATCGTATCTTTCCAGCAAGGCTAGCCAACCCAGGGGTTCGCGTAGACAGGTATGATTGAGCACAGGTCCCTCGCAAGGCCACCTTGCTAAAACATATAATATATAGCAGGAATTAATCGGATACAGTCATCCACTCGTTGCAGATGACACAGTATCCGTGGAGACCAGTCGGCACGTCAAGACAGTATCTCAAGGTGGCTGGTGTAACACGATATCGGGATTCTTGCCCTCCCCATGCATCTAGTATGTTTAGTTGCCTAATTTAACCCTAGGTGAAATCTTGGACTTTCATGCTGTGACCTGCATGATTATCCTCCTAAAGTCGTACTTTAGTACGAGCACCCCAAAGAGGATCCATGTCAATCAGTATGTCAACATGTTCTACCCTCCTTAGTGTAATGCATCATTGCAAATACGCCACGTGGAGTTACGAGTCATTTGTCGAGCATGAACAAGAACTGGGACATTCAGGTACATGTATCAAGGAGGAACACTTTGTTCTCCGGGGTCACATTAGTGCTCATATCATGCTCGGGACAAAAGGCATAAGGATATAAAATGGGCATATAATATATATATAATAATATTAATAAGGTAACAAGATAGGGCACAAAAGTCCATGCGGCTCAAGGGGAGTGAGTCCACGCGGCTAGGTCAACACAGGTTCATGCGGCTGGGACTGCACGCTCATGCGGCTAAGGGAGCCCAAGGCGCATGCGGCTGGAAGGGCGGGTTCATGCGGACGAAGGGGTATCAGCGTATGCGGCTGCGAAGGGAGCAATCGCCAGGCGGCCGGGGTTCAACAGCATATGCGGCTAGGATCAGATGAAGTCTTTTGCGGCTGAACATGGGCGATACATATGCGGCTGGATGATGGATGGGTTTTATGCGGCCCAAAACAGTAGCGCATATGCGGCTGGGTGCGAAAGAACTCATGCGGCTGAAAGCTAGCCGCATGAAGTCCATGCGGCTCAAGATAACAGGGACTCATGCGGCTGAGTCTGAACAAGGCTATGCGGCTCAATTACTTGCCGCATGAGGATTCATGCGGTCAAGTACTCAAGCAAGTCTTATGCGGCTAGGAAGGACTTTCCATGCGGCTGAGCTCGAACGAGTCTCATACGGCTGGAAAGGCCATGCGGCCAGAGACTTGCCGCATGAAGATTCATACGGTCAAGTACTGCTCTTCTTCTCCACTTGTCCGAGAAGAGGAGCCAAGCAACCATGGCTTCCAAACTACACAAAACCTTCATCCGGAGCCCAAATCGGAACTTCCTTAGGTCAAAATGGGGTAGAACAAAATTCTCTACAACATGAAACCATCAAAACTTGAAAATAATGGAGTTTGCTAGATCAAAACCAAGAAAATCCGAAAATGGTTAAAACCTAGATCTACAAAGATTAAAGTTTCAAAATGGAAAACTTCAAGTTCTAAACTGGTATAGAATAAGGAGAAGAACATATTTTGATAAATAATTTTGTAAGAAAATATCAACAACTTTTATGGATTCATCTCTTGAGCAAGTTGGTACTTGCCTTGGTTGGTGGAGGAAAGTAAATGAGAGAAAATAAATGAGAGGAGAGAGAATGAGTTGAGTTATTATATAGAATCTTGAACCCATGGGTTCATGATGAACCAAGGTGAACCAAGAATAGGTTACCCAAATGAGCCAAAACTGTAGGCCCAAATACAGAAAATAAATTACGAAATAATATTTTGTCGAATATTTTTGGAAAATATATGAAGAAATACAGCATAATAAATATAGTAAAAATACAAGGAAAATACAATTTATCGGTTTACGTATTAAAAAATGTATTGTAGGATCGGGGAGTGACAAGGAGAGACACGTATCCATATTGGACCGGAGGGAGAAGATACTCAAGAACAAGACTATTAGTTTAGTCCGTATTGCTTGGGGTCATTACTCTTTGGGTGAGTCAACGTGGGAGCGTGAGGATGATATCCGATCGCGATATCCCGACCTGTTTGACTCGTAAGGTATAATGTCTTTCTTATGCCTTATGCTTAAGTTCTTTGCTTGCATGAATGATTGCTTGATTGACTGCTAGTCATATATTGCCTGCAATTGATATAGCTTGTTCGACATCTCTAGCCTCTTGATTAAATTCCGAGACGGAATTCTTTTAAGGTGGGTAGAGTTGTCACCCCCGTTTTCCGTTCTACGTATTTTTAGTATATGTATACGGAATCCTGACATGTATTTTATTTTCCTACCTGGCTAGCTAATTTCAGTTTAATTATGATTAGGTTCATCATGGCATGTAATGGTTTAACTTGGTTTATTTTGGGTTGGCTTGGTTTATTCTTTGGTTCATCATGTTAAATCCACCATCCCCCTTTATAACCCACCTAACTTTTCTCTCTCCTCCACTTTCTCATTTACTCCTTCCTTCTCCATTAAACCCACCACCAACCAAAAACACCCCTTAGGCAAGTGCAACTTGCTTCCACAAGAAAACCCATTTTTATTGTTCTAATAGCTTCTTCCCATGTTTCTAAGACACATTAGAACTTATCATTTTCCATTTTGAGGCTTTGATTTTTGTAGATCTAGAAATTGGTCATTTTCGGATTTTGGTGGTTTTGATCTATCAAACTTCTTTGTTTTCAAATTTTGATGGTTCCATGTTGTAGAGAATCTTATTCTACCCAATTTTGACCATTGGAAAGTTGGATTTGGACTTGTTTTGACCAAGTTATAGACTTTTGAAGTTATGGGTTCAACCATGGAGTTCTTGCTGATTTGGAGAAGACAGTGAGCAGTGTGCGCGAGCTTTTTAGCTTGTGCCACTGAGTTACGCGCGCTCTTTAGCACAGCGCAGTCTAACCTCGTGCACAGTCTGACCTCGTGCGCAGTCTGACCTCGTGCGCAATCTGACTCGTGCGCAGTCTGACTCATGCGCAGTCTGACTCAGGCGCAACCTGACCCAGGCGCAATCTAGCCTCGCGCAGTCTAGTGCCTGGCGCAACATGACTTGGCCTGACTCTTCCTGGCGCAACTTGACCCGACCTTGTGTATTTTAGTGATTGGCACCCCTAGTGCCTAGGCGCAACCTGATGTTCAGGCGCAACTGGACTTGACCCTACTTGCCTTGGCACAACCTGTTACCCTGGTGCAACTTGGCTAATGCTACTTGTTGGCCATAGTACCCCTTGCCCCTCCCCCTTGGGCGCATTATGTCCCCATATCCTCCTTTTTATGATTCTTTGCACCCATTTTATATCCTTACGCCTTTTTGATATAAACTCGACATGAACCCGATGTGATTATGACATTATTTATGAATGTTAATCTGAACACAGCTTAGTGATAGAATTGCATGATCAGTGACCCGTTGTGGTGCACTTGTATAAACACGAAATGGTATTATGACCTTACAGGATAACTCTTGATAGTGACCCGCCGTGGTGCACTCTTGACAAGTAAATTGACATGATAATTCTTGATGGTGGTCCGTTGTGACACACCCTTGCCTTGATAAATAATCTTGATAAGTAACATGACATGATGGTGACCTGCCGTGGTGCACCTTTGACAAGTAATCTTGACATGATAACCTTGATACGCTGTTACGACAGCTAACCTGACATGCTAAGTGAATTCTTGACACCGTGGGTGATTGTATTGAATATGCTTGTATAAGCAACCAGTCTTGTCTCGCATCATGTCTAGGACATGTATCCCTGGTTACCACGGTCAGGGATTCATACTGAATCTGACTAGGTTAATGACTAGATTGATCACGTAGAGCATATAGAGAGGTATTCCGGCTACAAGCAATCCCGTTATCTGGGCACCTTCCTTGATGGACTTGTAGCCTGCCGACAAGTCGGGCACATTTCCAGCTCACTGTTATGTAGGGCACTACATGAAACGATTACTATGCACACTGTCATGTGTTGCATCCAAGTCACCTAACAAGGCATGATAACTCTAATCTTGAACCTTGCGTCTAGATAACCTGGATAGTCTGCAGGGCTTGTGGCCGTAGGCGCACCTTATTGCATCTTGCTAGTAACTAAGCTTATGATAACCCTAGTTAGTTAAGTATCAAGCCGTACTCTTTGCTTGGCCGTGAATGATGGATGGAGTCCTATCTTGTCTAGTCTTGCACAGATCCGGTGCATGGATATCTCCGGACATGCTTGTTTATGCTTTACTTTATCGATAATTGGTTCGAGGCTAAGTTCTGTTCAGGTGAAGGATTACAACCCCGGTCCTTGTTTGGTTTACGGGTTGTAACTTGGTTACCGGAATAGTCCTCTAGTTATCTTATCGTTTATCATCCTGTTTTCTTTAACTCATATCTTATGTTATTTCACCTATGACTTTATGTGCTGACATGCTGGTTTTAGTTCTTAAGTGAAGCCCCTTTTGTGGCACTTACTCTTTCTGGGGTCTGACCCAGCTGGTTTTGTATGGCCAGATTTCGGAGCAGCTACCGAGGATCTCCCAACTTTTCTGTCAGATGGTGAACACTAGAAGGAATCCCGGCAACGAGTGGGTTTTTATTTTGCTCTTCCACTCCCTTGTAAAAATATTCTTTTGAGGCGTTTAGCCGCCGAGCAAGTGTTAGCTTGTTGCAACTTTACTTACTGTCTGCCTACGGGCTGTAACATGATTGACAAATCCTAGGGTTGATCATGTATGACTTAAACTCTTGCTAGTCTTCGTATTTTGTATGACTAGCTTCATGATCATCTGAATATGTAATGTATGGGATGCCTTACCTTGTATGTCTGATGATCTACCATCTTGTTATATCTACTTGTTGCTTGAGATTGAGACATGGCTTGTTATTGACCTTAAGAGACTGATGGCTTGTAGCAAACCCTTATGCATATAGACAGCCGTGACCGTATTGCGAGGTGAGATTCACTTTAATGTACGTAGCTGGCTGTGTCTGTCTCCCGCTCTCCAGTATTCTGGTTCTGGGGCGTGACATAAACCCTAGTATCATTACCAACCTTTAGTTTTGTATTTTAATTTGTTTTCGATACTCAAATCACATTACCCCTAAATCCTGATACCTTGTATATTTGTATTTTTCCAGTTTTAATAATTGAACTTTGGCAGCTATATTAGCTATTAAACTGATGTTAATTATTGGTTTTATATCCTACTATAGTTCTCCTATATGTAATCTAGCTATGGGTCGATTTTGGGATGTTTTGGTTTTGAATTGGATTCAAATTGGGATTCGAAAATCATGGGACTGAACTGAACTGAAATTGGTATTATGAATTTGTTTCCTTTCCTTTCACCCTTCACTGTTTTTATTTATTTTGACACTGTCACACACAGTTAACCATTGACACTCAATAACACACACTTTCCTTATCTATCACAGTTTTTCCTGTGCAACCTATACACACACACACACAGTCACTCACACACACTCACTTGTATACACACACACACATTGCCTTCCCTCTCTCTATACACATGAATGTAAATATGTATATCTATATATGTAATATAGGTGTGTGTAATGTATAGTGTATATATATCTATATGTATATATGTATTAAGCCTATATGTATGTATGATGTATACCTATACATATGCTTGTATATATAGGTATATGTATATGAGTATTTATGTCTAAAATGTATAGGCCTATTGGGTATGTAAATGTATGCTAATATATATGTGGATATATATATATGCTAAGTAATGTGTGCCTATAGGTAATGTGTAATGACTTGGACAGTTTTTATAGGTTGTATGGACTTGATTAGACTAATATAGACTTGATAGGCCTGGTTTAGACTTGGTATGGTCTTGTGGGCTTGTTTAGACCTAGAATGACTTGTTTGACCTAATTTAGACTTGTTGGACCTAGTTTGACCATAGTTGACCTAGTTTGACTTCTAGGGTTGACCAGAGTTGACCAAGAGTTGACTTTGGCCTAGATTGACCTAGATTCATTTAGAATGCATTGTAGTTCATCTTATTACCATTCTGGACATGTTATGACTTGTGCTGTTCTAAATAGGAGCTAGACACCACTCCTCGGACAGTACTTTCATCTTGGACACTCAGATACCAGGCGAGTACATTCTCTGATCATTTCATATTCTGTTTAGAATTATTTTCCTGCTTTAAACTACTTTACTTGATACTGTCACGATTGGTCACACGGATTAGTACTATATGGATCCCTTCTTGAGATGTTATCCCCTCAGGGAGCATCGGATACTACATGTTCTGTGCGTTTCACTTACATGGTGTATCACTATGCTTCACGGTTCATTGATCACTTGTGACATGTACTCTCATGATCACAGAGTCTTCCTTGAATCACCCATTTATGGGCATTCCTAGAATCACCCATTTTTGGGCCTACCATGTATCACCCCTTGTGGGCCTTTGCATGGAATCATAATATAACCTGGCTGGATCCTTGTGTATTGATTGGGGGTACGGGGGAGTAAAGTAGACATGTGAATAATATCCAAGTAGTATCTCATCTGATCACCTCCGTAGTGTCTCATCAGAATCTCCTATGCCATTCACATGTTTATATTGTACTCTGACTCACTAGTCACTGATAGTTCTCTATTTACAGTATATATTTCCATTACAGCTTTCTCTGTTTATATTCCGTACTTTCTTTCAGTTCCTGTATCTTACTTTACTGTATGATTATATTTTCTAACCTGCTATGATCTGTTGAGATGTATTGTGCTCGCTCCTGTCCTGACTGGACCTGTTGAAAATATTACAGAGGACGAGGAGGAGGCCTGTGTGGATACCTACTACGGGGCAGCTCTAGATGACACCAGTGATCCGGATTTCTAGCTGGATCCATTAGCTATAGAGAATGAGGCTCCCTAGTCTAGGTTTTACTATTACTGTCATTTGGGATCTGGATTGTATATATTCTTTCATATTCAGTAGTTGAGACTTGTATTTCTGGATGTTGTTGAGATGTTATCTAGACACTTAGACTCTTCTGATCTTCTGTGTTTCATTTGAGTTTTATATCATATCGTACTTCTTCTTCCTTAGTTGTGATTGAGTTTACTTTCTGCTATGTCACCCCCATTCGGAGAGTATAAACTGTTTAGCCTTATACTGTTAGATGCTTTAACCTAGGACAGCGTTCTACCGCCGACACTGCGGCGTAGGCTGGACGTACCCACTTCTCGTGCCCTTACTCTAGGGTGTGGGTCGTGACAATAATCGACAGGTCTAGCAACAAGAGCCTCATGGATAAGATGAATCGGCAATTGCTCCATTGAGTCGAAGAATACAGGAGGAAAAACTCTCTCAAGTTTGCAAAGTGTTACCACAATATCCTTCTCTTGCTTCTCTAAACGATCGACGAGCAACTTGCACGAACAAAGATCTCTGAAGAATATGCTAATCTCTGTTAATGGATCTCAGGCTACCGGCGATAATAATTCTCGAAATGCAATAATAATTAACCTCTCCATGAATACGTGGCAATCGTGGCTCTTCATTCCGGTCAGTTTACACTCCTTTATGTCGACACATCTTCTTAGATTGGAGACGTATCCATCCGAAAATTTCAAGTCCTGGATCCATCTACAAAGTCTCACTTTGTCCGCCTTATCCAGCGAGTAGATTGCCTTAGGCCGCAAAAGCTTTCCCTTCCCGTTGTCTATCATGTGCAATGTAGGGCGTCTGCATATTTCGGCTAAGTCCAATCTAGCCTTCTGATTGTCTTTTGTCTTTTCCTTGACGTCCATTACAGTATTAATTATGTTATCAAACACGTTCTTCTCGATATGCATGATGTCAAGATTATGTCTAATCAGATTTGTGCTCTAATATGGCAGATCCTAGAATATACTCCTTTTGGTCCAGTTATGATCTTCGCCAAATCCCTCACAACGGCTGCTCGTTGTAGGATCTTCAATAGCACTTGGAATTTCTTTTACTTGCTCCCATATGTCCTCTCCGGACCACATTGGCAGTGGATCGCCCTTCTCCATAGCACCGACACGGAATGCAGTTATATTCCTACGGTACGGATGGTCTTTCGGCAAGAACTGCCGGTGACAATCAAAGAAGCATGGCTTTCCTCCATGTCTCAAACGAAGAGCCTTAGTGCGGTCCATGCAATACGGACATGAAAGTCGACCATGAGTGCTCCATCCAGATAACATTCCATAAGCCGAAAAGTCGTTGATTGTCCACATTAGTGCTGCCCGCATCTGAAAATTCTATTTTTTCGAAGCATCATACGTGTACGCCCCTGTTTTCCATAGCTGCTTCAGCTCATCTATCAACGGCTGTAAGTACACGTCGATGTTCCTCTTCGGGTTGTTCGGACCGGGGATGATAATAGTTAAGAATATGTAATGTGTCTTCATGCACATCCAAGGCGGTAGGTTGTACGTAGTGAGGATTACCGGCCAGCATGAATATTGGGAGCCTGAAAGACCAAATGGGATGAAACCATCAGAGCAGAGCCCCAACCTTATATTACGCGCATCAGAAGCAAAATTAGGATATGCTCGATCGAAGTGCTTCCACGCTTCTCCATCAGATGGGTGATCCAACACTCCTTCGGTCTGTTGTCGCTTATGCCAACTCATATTTTCGGCAGTCTCTTTCACCATGAACAATCTCTGCAACCGCAGCGTCAATGGCAAGTAGTGCATTGAAGCAGTCGGTCTTCTAGACTTGCCTGCAGCAGTTAGCTTGTAGCGACCAGCACCACAGAATCCGTACACTTCTGCATCCTTGTGATCTTTGTAGTAAAGCATGCATCCGTTCTGACAGCAATCGATCTTGTCGTATCCCATCCAGAGGGATCTCACCATCCTCTTAGAGTGGTAGAAGTTTTTTGATAACTTGGCACCCTCCGACAAGATATCGGTAATCAACTCGAGCACTCTATTGTAGCATTCTTGCAACATGTTAAAGTCAGACTTTATGCTCAAGAGCCGAGTGATCACCTCTAACGGTGAATGGTCCTCACAGCCAGGGTATAAAGGAGTCCTTGTATTCTCCAGCAACTCCATGAACTTCGCGGCATCGGCATTCGGTGCCTCCTCAGCTGCGTCACGATTGTATGGATCGAAACTAGGCCCCGCAGCGTCGAAGACCATGTTCACGTACTCGTGTCGACACCAGTTCGGTTGTGGACATTCATATAAGGCTCCACAAAAGGCTCCACATAAGGCTCCGCTTGGAATGCTAAAGGTACAAGCTCTCCGTCTGTGGTCCATTGGTAGTAATTCGGAAGGAAACCCTTTGTGTATAAGTGATACGTCACATCCAATTCTGGTTGAAACTTCATGTTCCGACATTTTGCATACGGGCACTTAATGTCCATGCCGTCCATGGATTGAGGAAACGCCTTCGCAAATTGGAGAAATTGTTCTACTCCGGCAATGTATTAATCTCGCACACCGCACCTGTCATCTCGAATGCGGTTGTACATCCACGAACGGTCTAGCAGATACATGGATATAGCCATTTCTAGATATCTGCAAATATGAATAAACTTCAAAACTAAAACGAATATAGTACATACTACATACTACGGCCGTGACTCGGGACCATTTCTATGAGTCGGGACCATTCCTACTACATACTACATACTAAAACGAATAAACTTCAAAACTAAAACTTCAAAACTAAAACGAATATACTACAAACTAAAATGAATATACAATATACTATGGTCGTGACTCGGGACCATTCCTATGAGTATCGGGATCAAGGAAACTACGTGTTACAAATATCGGCACTATCGGTACGTGTTACAAATATCGGCACTATCGTGTTACAAATTAAGCAACCAACAAAATTACGTGTTACAAATATCGGCACTATCAGTACTTGGTTTCGAATCAGAGTATCATATTTTTCGGTGTCGAAAAGCAAATAACTATTACTAAATTATCAGATTTTTCGGCACTATCGGTGCCCCTGACCAGCCCCCCCCTCCCTCCCCCCCCCCCCCCCCGCACCCCTCCCTCCTCCCCCCTACACCACCCCTAACCCTAACCCGAACCCTATCCCTAACCCCTCCCCCACCAGCCCCCCCTCCCTCCCCAGCCCCCCCAACCCCTATACCACTACTAACCCTAACCCGAACCCTATCCCAACACCCCTCCACCATCCCCCCTCTCCTCCCAAGCCCCCCCTCCCCCCCCCCCCCGCCCTCACCCTCCAGCCGCCCTCACCCCTCCCCCCCCCGCCCCTCCCCCCCTAACCCGAACCCTAACCCTCCCCTTCCCCCAGCCCCCCTCCTCACCCCCAGCCGCCCTCACCCTCTGCCCTACCCCCCAGCCATGCCCCAACCATTCCTCACCCCCAACCACCAGCACCCCCTGCCCCTTCCCCCGAGCCACCAGCACACCCCCAACCACCAACAACAAATAAAGATAGAGAGAGGGAGTCACGTACCAGAGGAGAGTCGTCGGAGAGAGTGAAGTCGCCGGAGAGAGTGAGAGCGAGAGGGAGAGCGGCGGAGAGAGTGAGAGCGAGAGCGCCGGAGGAAGAGAGTGAGAGAGTAAAATGGATAGGGGAAATAAATCGGGGAGAAAATTTAATTTAGGCAGAATTTAGCGACGTTATTATTAACGTCGCTAAATCAGTCGCAATTAGCGATGTTGTAGCGATGTTTCGCGACGACTAGCTCACGTAACTAATATACTTCCTTGTCACGTCACTATTTGCGTTGCTAGTAGCGACGGTTACCGACGTTTCATTTATACGTCGCTAATGTCCACAATTTAGCGACGTTTTGGTAACGTCGCTAAATTTACGTCGCCAATTAAGCAGATTTTAGTAGTGTCGGATTCATGCATCCAGTGAAGGGGTCTTTCAATACACCAGATCAAGAAATCGAAATTTGAACCAAGGTGTCTTTAATCAAGAAGATCTCTCCATCGCTCACATGGGAGAAGACTCTTTATCTGAGTTTGATGCAGATAGTGAAAGTTCTGAACAAAATATCTCGTCAATAGCAGCAAGAGAAGTGACGGCATATACCGTTATAGAAGATCAAGATGCTTCTAGTTCAGCCAATCAAGAACAACGAATTACTGTACTAGAGGACAAACTGAAGACCATGGCTGAGATGGTCGCAAGTATGCACACTATAATCGTGGCTCAACATACAGTGCCATCGGTTATAAACCCTGCTACAAATCCAGAGCTTATAGCATCTTCTGTACCTGTTAATGTTAGTCTGGGGGTACCACCTCCTGAGGTTGCTTCTGTACCAATTCAAGCTGATCCCAGTCAGTCTGGTGCTGGGGGTGGTAATTATCACGCTGTTCCTCCTCCCAATAATTCTAACCAGCCTATCAATTCCCAAATAGCAGGGGATGCTAATGAGGCTGTGAAACTCTTACGCACTCAATTTGAGGCCTTCAAGCAGAAAGATGGCCTACAAAAACTTGGCATAAAATAACCATATCCTACAGAATGGAAGGAGGTTCCATTCCCTCCCAAATACAAGCTTCCAACCATTATGCTGTTTGATGGCAGCACTTTTTTAAGTCAGTACATCAATCACTTTACAGTGATGACAGACCAATTACAGCCAAATAATGCTCTTCTTACCAGAGTGTTCGTCGGTTGTTTAGCCGACGCAGCATACGACTGGTATCGTAGTTTGCTAGATGGCTGCATAACTTCTTTTGCTGGTTTTAAGCAAATGTTTTTGGAATAATTTTATGAGGGAGTCAATGACATGACAATGTCTGCCCTCATTAAGATCAAACAAAGACACAATGAATCCACAGAGAGTTTCATTAAAAGATTCTACCGAGAGGCACTTAAAATGCCTTTAGGAACTCCATCTGCTGTAACGATAGACACCTGCAAATCAAACTTGTTGCCTATTATCAGTATGTGGACGGGATCTACATAATTCCAGGATTGGCCTTCTTTCATTGTGAATGCCAAGGCGGCAGAGGTCAGTGCCGAAAAGTTCAAACAGTTAGGAGTTCAAATGACTCATCCTAACCAAGATTAACATTCTACACCCGGAGGTAATAATCGTCAGAATAATCGTAAGGGTAAAGAAACATTGGCCATCAATCTTAAGGGCAAGGAATCATTGGTTGTTAATATTGCTCAGACATCACCTACTCCATCAGCACCACCACAGAAGACACCTCGTCCAAAAGAAGAGTATTCTTTCGATGAAGATGATACTTCAAGCATCTTCGATTGCTTGATCAAAAGCAATAAACTTCAACTGCCAGAGGCAAAACGGCCAGAAGAAGTAGGTAAAGCCGATCACCCTAAATACTATGTTTATCACAGATTTATAGGGCATCCAACCAGAGCATGCTACGTGCTCAAAGGCAAAATCCAGGAGATGGTCAATTCTGGAGCAATTACTCTTCAGCAGGATGAGAAGATGGTGACTGCTAATGTGGTATCTCTACAATTTGGTGACTTTCCACCACAACTTGTACAAGATGGTATTTTTCCCATTCTAAGGACTACTCTCGAGATCGTGAATCTTCCACCTCCTCAAAATGAAGGTCTTGTTCCACTATCGACTGTAGGAGAGATTATGTGGATTCACCCAGACCTGGTGGCAGATTTTGAAACGCCTTCCTCTTCTAAGCAAAAAAAGCACTCCAAATCCAAATCCAAGAACTACAACATGGTATCCTTTGAACCAGTAACAGAAGAAGAAATTCTAATTGGCACTAGATCTGGAAAACCCTATCTTCGGGAATATCCCAAAAATTAAGAGAATCCTGTCTCATCTCCTGATGTTCCTCCTACATCATCTGCTCCTGCTGAAAATATACCATCTACATCCTTGTCGGTAGTGGAATCAACTCCTCTTAAACCGACATCAGCAGACAAGAAAATACAGCCTGTCCGTTTTGACAAAGCACTGAAGAAGTCTTCATCTTTTGGGCTCGAAAAGCTATATAATTTTGACATATTGGCCCAACTAGCCAATACTCCAGCAAGATTGTCTATCTTTGAACTCTTACGTCTCTTAAAAGAAACTCGAGAGACGTTAAGTGAAGCTTTAATGCAGGCTGATGCTTGTCTTACTCTTCTCAAAAAACCTGTTAATGCCCAATATTACCTTTACACAAGATGACATGTTGTTAGAAGACAATCGTCATGATCGTCCTCTCTATTTCACGGGGTATGTGGACACCATGAAAGTTGATCGTATTCTGATTGATCCAGGGTCTGCTCTCAGTATCATGCCAAAGTCTTTGCTAGATGCTTTGAAGATCCCAGTGCATAACCTCTCTACAACTATCACTACCATCCTATGGTTCAATCAAGGAAGAAGTGAACCTTTAGGGAAGATACGCCTAAAACTTCAAATTGGTAATCTTCGTACAAAGGTGACTTTCTATGTAATTGACAATCATGGTTCATACAATGCTATGTTAGGAAGACCATTCCTCCATGAACACAATATTGTACCTTCCACTCTCCACCAATGTTTCAAGTATGTGGATGGTAATGGAGAAGTCCAGAAAGAGGTTGCAGATCTGAATCCTTTCAAAGGAGTTGAAGCATACTGCAACGATTCTCGCATGTACAAAAAGGAATTCATGAAGGTGGTACTGGCAATGGACACAGATGAAGAATAGAAAAGTATACCAAATAATACTCTGATGATCCCTGTCAAAGGACGTACTTCCTGTCCTCAGTCTTCTAAACCACTGACCATCTATCTTCCTTCCCACGAGAAGCAGCCTATTGGTGATAGCCAAGAACAAAGGGAGCTCACCTCTTCTGAGCCGCTTGTAATCGACCTTCGTCGAAAAAAGCCTCCTCCTCCTTCTCGCTCTTCTTCTCCCTCTTGTCATCAATCTGACTAAGCCTGCTAAGGCTAAAGGTCCTGTTATAAATAAAGGTATAAAAATTAATAAAGCATCTCCTTTGCAGTATATTGATGTCTTTTACTATACTCAATGTTATTTGGATATGCTAGATAGCTTTAAACCACTTATAATAGGAGTCGTATCATCTCTGCGAAATATGGTATCAATGGATTCAATACAAGAGTTGTACTTCTTACTACCGTCTCGAAAGAAAGATGAAAGGCCTATATTCTTCAATAAAAGAGAGGAACAAAAAATTATGCTCTATAATGAAAATAGAGATGATACAGGAAGGCTACAATTACGTCGCTATAGTCCACAAGCGAAAGCAATCATCCGTAAAATGGGCTATAATTTCAGAATAGGCCTCAACAGCGGCAAAAGAAGACGGACTCCCCTTCGTATCTCTGTTCCAAAAGGAAAATCACAACAATATCACAATAAATCGAAGCGGGGTTTAGGTTACACTTCACCACTTCCGACTCCAGAACCTTCTGAATCTGATGAAAATGAACGATCTAACTCTTCTGATTCCATTTCATGGGATTCTGATACCAGCATTCACTACCAAAATAAGGCAAATTAGCGATGTCCAGATACGTCGCTAATTAAGGAAAATACGTCGCTAAACGTAATTAGCGACGACTTTAGCGACGAAAAATGAAGGTCGTAAAAAAGCTAGTCGCAGATGACAAATTCGTCGCCCTCCGTCGCTGTTTGCGACGTCACCCCAATGTCGCTGGGTCGTCGCAAAAATTAGCGACGGAGGGCGACGAAATTGAACGTCGCCAAATTAGCAACATAGTACGACTACGTAGCGATGTTATTTCTTTTTATGTGATGACATGGCATGCCTGCCACGTCAGCAGGGTAGCGACGTACAGCGACCGAATTAGCGATGTCAACTCTCAGCCACGTCAACTACTGAGCGACGGATTGCGACGGATAGCGACGTGACGGTGCTAATTAGCGACGTCTGGATACGTTGTTGCACGTCGCAGAACGTCGCTATACGTCGCAGATATTATGAAAAAAAATTTAAAAATATGTTTGGTATTTTTGTTATGTTGTGTGTCTGTGTTTACACAAACACACATCATCACAAAAATACCAAACATATTTTTTAAAAAATTGGGCAGAACCTCCTTTGTATATCAGATCATCGCTTATAACCCAGCGTAGGTATATTTGTCATCCCCGTCGCAGATATCACAAATATACATGTCCAAGAAAATATCATACATGTACTCAATAAAAATACCAACAAAGTAAATATCACAAACATACATGTCCAACAAACATACATGTCCACAATGGAGGGCAAATAAGAATGAAAATCAGTGTACAGAACGGTCAATGGGCCCATAGGGCTAATACATACAAAAATGATAAAAAAAATCTACTGGATCACTGAGGACCCCTGCCACGCATCTGAGATAGCATATACTCATACTGCTCCTGTGTGAGCTGTACCGTAGGGGCAGTAGGAGGCAGTGCAATGTCTGGAGTCGGCGCCGTTGATAGACCGGGAGGACATATCTGCTCCAGCTCTCGCAGTCGCTCACCATGCGCAGCAAGGGTACTCACCATCCTCTGAGTACTCTCCTCAATCAAAGTTTGTACCTGAGTGAGTGAGGCAGACATAGTCCTCTGCGATCCCTCCAGCTCGACCGGTCTACGCTCTGTGTGCTGCGTAGACTCGGTGAGCGTGTGCAAGCTGGCAGCTGTAGCCTGCTGCAGACTCATCAACTCCTGTATACTGCGCTCGACCGTATCAAATCGTCCGGTGATCATCGGATCGTCGCTCTGCGGTACGGTGATCAAAAATCTGCTGCTGCAATTTACGACGCAGCTCGTCGATCTGACGACCAATATCCTGAGCTCGTGATGACGCCTGCGAAGTTGGAGACTGCGCACTGACAGAGGGGGCCCGGGATGACTCTGAAGCCAAATAGGCGCTGTAGGATCCCGTACCGTAGTGTAGCTCCCCTTCCCGGAAATCCTTAAATATTTTTTTTTATTATTATTATTTGATTTTAATGGGGATTAGTAGATTTTATAAATTATTTAGTTTATTATTACGGTAAATAATTTTTAGCCATTATTAGGAATTTGAGTACAAGGTGACTAGAAATCGTGGCACGGATAGTGCAGTGACGTGCCTTGACTAGTGTATTAGCCATGCCAGGGAAGGCCGAGCCATAGTGATGTCTCATCTAGGAAAACCAGGCTAAGTTGTGTCATGACCATTATAAATAGTTTAAATTATTCATTATTAATACTAAATAGCGTTTAGAATATTGTAAGAATTTTGGAGCCAAATAAATAGTGTGGTTGTTGAGTTCACCGAAATATATTATTGGATTAAATTCAGTGTTATTAGGATTATTATTATTAATGATGATGTTATTATTAAACAATACTGTTTTATTAATATTGGTTATAGGTGTGTGAATATTTATGTATAATATATGTACATGTATATATATATATATAAATATTCGTATATATGTATATGTGCGTATATAAATATACGTATATATGTATAGATAGATATATATATATAGTTTTAGATACATAGATATAAATAAATATATAAATACTTGTGTATGTATATATATAAATGTATATGTGTGTGTATGTATAGATTAATATATATACCAATGTGTATAAGTATATATATATATATATATATATATATATATATATATATATATATATATATATATATATATATATATATATATATATATATATATATATATATATATACATATTTTAAGGTGAATGGTATATATGTATTTAATTAGGTTAATATATATGTATAAACAAGACTATATGTTTTAATTAGATTAATATATATAGGTAAATGTGTGTAAGTATACATATATATGTATATATATACACATGTAATCATATATATATTTACATATACATATTAACAGAGGGGAAACAATAGCAATCCCGAACAGAGCCCTTAAGCTCACAGGCCACGGGCCATGCGTTAAACCCACACCCAACCACTGGCCTGAGCCCCAAGGCCCTACCTAATAGCAGCTCAGCCAAAGGCCAGGCAAACCCGAGCAGTTGGACCCCAGTCGAGCAGCCCCATACCAGTCTCAGCCCGAACAATTCAACAGGCTCCCAGCAGATAAGGCTCGAACCCCCCCCTTTTTGGTTCATAACCGAACATCAGTACCTATATAGTATAGAAAGAGCCGAGCGGAAGGACGATCGAACACCACTAAAAACCCTAACTCAGATGTCTCGAACTCGCGCAAGAACCCATGGTGCCCCTCCCCGACGACCTGGCGGCCATCCTGCGCTCGCAGTACTGCCGCGCGCGGCCAGCGCTGCCGGCCAGGACCGCGCGCACGCCGGAAACGGAGTTGGCAGCAGCAACATAGCAGTGCAATGGCAAACTTTAAAGGTATCGTTCTCCTCCATCTCACTGTCATTTTCCATACAAATTAGTATTTTGCAAACACAACATATAGGCCTTCTACCCCTATGAAATAGTTTTTGACCTAGGCGACCAGATCACGAGAAATTCGGGGTCGAAATCTCGAGAAAACCTGTTTAAAACAGGACAGAAACCCAGTCCCAACGTAGGTTTTGGAAGGCAATTCTTCGCCGATCCACCAACAGTTTAGAAAATCTACCTGAATAGGATTGTAGACGACCTATACGAGATTAAAACTTATTTGATAGATCCAGATTTTATCAAGTATGTACAAAGATATTCGAATTCAAAAATCATCAAAAATATGTTTTTAAAAATATAGGAAATAGAAAAATTGTCCGATACGACGTGTGTCCCGCCATTCCGGGCGACGTGGTCGCGAACCGAAGGCATCGAAAGGTGCGTAACGACTTCGTGGTCGTGTGGGCTTTGGCGGAATTCAAATTGGTCGCGTGTGCGCGACGAATTTGATGCATATCCGTCGAAATTCTCCGTATCGGCCTCTGTGCAAACTTATCGATTACTTTGTCCACGCTCGTCAGATCGAGACGAAACTTGTGCCAAAAGGAGCGTATCATTTTTCTGGTCCTGTATGCCAAGTTTGGTCCGATTCTGAGACAGTTGATCGGATCACCGTTTTGTGGGCCCCACGGTCCCCACTCAACGGGCGATTTTGTGCACGGCCCGCCGGAATCCAACTTTGGACATACGGTTGGATTCGTATCGAAAAATCGGATCCGTAGACATGTAGTTTGATGACTTTAGTGACCATTGACTCTGGCACACTTTTCGGTGCAAAACGGGTCCAATGGCGGACATCGTTTTTGCCCAAAATTACCGTTTTGCCCCTGTGTCCAGAATTGGACTTAAGGATAGGCAATCCTAGCTAATTTGACTATTCTGAGATTGTTGGTAACGTTTATTTCAGCTTTCGGAGACAGTTGTGATGATTTGGACTTTCTGACTTGTGATTGGCGATACATTGTTGGTTCTCCGTGCAACCCCCAGGCAAGTATACCTTGCCAACTCGTACAGTATAATTTATATGCATGTTCATCATCTCGCTGCGGTTCTTTTCCTTACATTCGTGATTGCTTGTTTCCATGTCTAGTACACTCATCCTGTTATAGTTCTACTTTACATGTTTCTAGTTGCCTGCACATTCTCGTTCCTTTCGGTTATGGTGTTTCTATCTGTTACACTGTGTTAGTTTCATATGTTTTCCTTGATAGAGTCATCTAGTCCTATACCACGATTTTTTCGACTTGATTATAGCTTGACTTGACTTGACATGACTTGAGTAGGACTCGACTTTGACATTCTATAGATTGTGAGTACTTACCTTGACTACGGTCTATAGGATTTTATACTAGGATTGGCTACCGTCTTGGTCGTGAGTACTTGTCTTGACTGTGATTGAGACACTATAGATTGTGAGTACTTGCCTTGACTGTAGTCTATAGATTTGACCTATTAGCCATTTCTAGTATGGCATGCCAGTGTCTTGGGATCCTTGTGTTTAGATCTTGAGTCTTGGTCCATGTTGTCTCGTTGGATGTCCTTGATTGTTCCTTACTTTCTTGTATATTTGTACTGTTACATGTTGGCTTGTATATTATGTATCTTGCTAGTCCTCTGAGGACCTGATGATCTCTTCAGGTTTAGCGACTGCATGGAGTTAGTTAGCAGAGCGGGATGGTAGAGGATTGCGATATATGACACAGGTATTTGCGTGTGATATTTCTTTATTATCTTTTCGTGCTTTATATTCCATACCATGATATACTCTGCTTATTTATAGACTCATATCGTTCTTGGAATCTAATCGAATAATATGCGAATGGGTTGCAGACCATGACCCATACTTGTTCATTCTTGTTTTACAATATTCATGTGGATTGAGATATAGTTAGATTAGATATGATACCTTGACCTTGACAGCTTATACGTACTCGAGTCGGGCTGGAGTCCGCTCGATACGTAGCTGGCTTGCTCACGAGCTCGCGTCCGAAAACCGGATGCGGGTCGTGACGCGTAGTATGTACCCTTCTGAAGACCACCAACGGCGGTCATCCAGAGGTCATCCTACGATGGAGCTGTAGGCGGCTGGGAGGAAGTACCAGCCCCTCCCTCTGCTGGCGCACTAGCAACAGCAGCCGCCTCCTCTTGTAGCCGAAGAAACTCGGCCTAGAACAATGTTTGCTAACGTCTAAGTGTTTGCTAAAGTCTATATTGATATCTATTTTCCTGTTTTCTAAATTATAGTAAATTAATATAAAGAATAGAACGTACATATGCCTGCGTCGCCCTCTCGTCAATGAACTCCCCAGCCCTCCGATGGGTAACCAGGAAGACGGTCACCATGTTGGGGTCCTCACCCTTTTTTACCTGTTAAAATATATTATCTATTATTAGTATTAAACATTCTATCCAACTATATATAAAATGATGTCCGTCATAGGAAACGTACTAGACGACGAAAATGCTCCGTCATCGGAATGGAGCTACAACACCACTTACTGGCGCTCGATCGTGCCACCTTGGCCTTGTCAGACCGCTCCTGGTACCTGGCCTCGCCAAATCTAGCCTTCATCGCAGTCCACTGCTCTGGCATGATCCAACCATGGATCGGCTTTCTGGAGCGATCATGAAACTTCTGGTCGTGGATCGCATCACGGATGAGCTTGCCTGCGACGACAGAAAATTGGGCATCTATCTTCGCCGTCCGGTGTGGTGGATAGAAATAGTTCCTCTACAAGAAGTAAAATAAAAAAGTTGTATAATATACACAAATGATTATTAAATTTAAAAATAAACAAATTTTTTACCTTGAAGTGGGCCAACCAAAAGGCCTTCCTATCTGCGGGAGCATCTGAGTAGTTAATCCAAGGCCCACCATAGTTCTGCCTCAGAAATAACCCCAGCTGTCTCTGTACTGCAGGAGGCCGATATCTATACAATAATAAATTTAATGAATATATATGTACATATAATCATTTGAGAAATATATATTAACTAATTAACTTACTTCGTAGGTCCGTCCGTCCAAATCTCCACACGCGTCTCGTCCGGAGGAGCGTATGGAGGGTCGCTCTCACCTCCTGCCTGGACAGGATCAGTCTGATCGCCGTCCTCCATATGCTCGGCGTCGGCTCTCTCCATGGAGACGTCGGCAGAAGGAATGCTGGACGCGAAAGGAATGCTGGATGCGGGATCAGGAATGCTGGACGACGAGGAAGGAGTCGCCAACCTGCTGGAACTGCCATATTCCGGTAATGGACCGGGAACAGAACGGTACACTGGTATACTCGAAGATGAGGATGAGGGTACGGAATCTGCATCCCCAGCCCGAGGCAGACAGGACTGGCTAATATAATATCCTCCGCGTCGTCCTCCTGGTCTAGTCATACCTGATAATAATATATGACAATAAAATAAATATACATATTTATATGATAAACATCACATATTTTTGAAAAATATCATAGTCACAGATAAAAGTATCACTAAAGTGTCACAGATTTATATGATAAAAGTGTCACTAAAGTGTCAAATATGATGATAAAACAAACGTACATATTTAATCCTCTTCTGAAAATTCATCTAGTTCGTTTATCTCTTCTTCTTCTTCTTCTTCTTCTTCTTCTTCTTCTTCTTCTTCTTCTTCTTCCTCCTCCTCCTCTATATCTTCACTTTCATCTGCATCTTTCTCTTCAGATAATTCTACTTCTTCTACACAGTTATATGTGTAATGAGGAACTTCCGTCGTGTCTACTTCTATAATATTTGTTACAAGAGGTAGTTCATCCTCTTGATAAGCTATATCGTCAACCTCAAAAGTATTTCTAGCTTTGGTCTTGCATACTGCCCACCAGTCCGACCTTGTTGTTCCCCGTTTAGGATAACTTGTAAGTACACGAGCTGAGCCTGACTTGATAGTACAAATGGTTCATAGGCTTGATATCGATGCCGATAGTTTATATCCACAAGACCGTGCTTGTCTACTTTCCAACCTTGATCTTCAATCGGATCGAACCAATCACACCTGAATAACACAATCTTAGCAGGCTCTATTCCATAACTATATGTCAGCTCTACAATCTCCCGTAGGACGCCATAGAAATCGTTGCCCACATCAACATCTTTGTAGTTCGAAGATCTGATACACAAACAGCTGTTTTTGGTGGAGTCGAGATCCACAAAGTTGTCTCTGATCGGGCAAGTTGTTGACTTGAACCTAAACCCATTAACACAATAGCTTGGCCATATTTTTGCAGCATAAATTGGTCCCTTGGCTAGCGTTCTAATAGACTCATTCTCAAGTCTTGCGTATGGACGATCGACCTAAATACCACGAAAAAATAAATTAAGCTCATTCTCAATCAAGTGCATATACAGAAAGGTAATTACAGAGTTCTCAAGTCTTACATATGCACTCAACCATGATGGAAAATAACGCCTCATTTCTTGTTCTAGTTCTTCTTCTGTTATGTGTGGCCTACCTGACCTCACATCATCATTAAATATGCTGAAAACAACATCGTTCACTTAATGTAATAGTATAATAATCAATACTATTAAAATAATGTAGATGAATTAATAACTTACCCCTCCAGCTTCTGTACTTCATCATCATCGCAGTTGAGTAATACATACACCTGAGCAGCCCTTAGCTCATCATCGTTCAGATATCTCTTCTTCATTTTACCCGTTGGCTTTCCTGGAGTATTGAATACCTTCAGTATTGTATCATTACATTCATGATCTCTGTCGTCATTTCTGGAAGCTCTCGTTCTATTAGTTGCAACATGAGGCTTGAAATACATCGAACAAAAGTTTGTAATCTCCTCGAGAACATAGGCTTCACAAATAGAACCCTCGACCCGTGCCTTATTTTTCACCTTTCTTTTTAGGTGATTCAAATGTCACTCGAACGGGTACATCTATCGATATTCGACGGGTCCACCAACACGTGCCTCATAGGATAGATGAATCGGCAAATACTCCATAGAGTCGAAAAATCCAGAAGGAAACACCCTCTCTAGCTTGCACAGTGTTACCGCAATGTCCTTCTCTTGCTTTTCTAGACGATCAACGAGCAATTTCTTAGAACAAAGATCCCTGAAGAATATGCTAAGCTCCGTCAATGGATCCCAAACTATCTGCGGTATGAATTCCCGAAATGCAATCGGAATTAACCTCTCCATGAATACATGACAATCGTGGCTCTTCATACCCGTCAATTTGTTTTCCTTCGGATCGACACATCTTCTCAGATTTGACACATATCCGTCTGGAAATTTTAGGCCCTGGATCCACCGACAAAGTCTCACTTTATCCTCCTTGTCCAGTAAGAAAATTGACTTCGGCATGAACTGTTTTCCATTCTCTTCTATCAAATGCAACTAAGGGCGTTTGCATATTTCTTCTAAGTCCAACCTGGCCTTGGGATTGTCTTTCATTTTTTCTTTTACGTCCATCACAGTATTAATTATGTTATCAAACACATTATTCTCAATATGCATGACATCAAGATTATGTCTGATCAGATTGGTACTCCAATATGGCAGATCCTAGAATATGCTCCTCTTTGTCCAGTTATGATCTCTACCAAATCCATCGCACTTGTACCCAGTTGTAGGATCTTCGATAGCACTTGGAAAATCTCTAACCTCCTCCCATATCGTGGCTCCACACCACCTTGGCGGTGGATCACCCTTCTCTACAACGCCGGTACGGAATGCATTCTTGTTCCTTCTGAACGGATGATCTTTTGGCAGAAATTGTCGATGACAATCAAAGAAGCACGGTTTTCCTCCATGTTTCAAGCAGAAAGCCTTAGTATGGTCCATGCAATACGGACATGAGAGACGGCCATGAGTGCTCCATCCAGATAACATTCCATAGGCCGAAAAGTCGTTGATGGTCCACATAAGGGTTGCCTTCATCTGAAAATTCTGCTTCCTGGAAACATCGTACGTGTTAGCGCCTACTTCCCATAACTGATTCAACACATCTATCAAAGGCTGTAAGTACACATCAATGTTTCTCTTAGGATTGTTCGGACCAGAAATTATAACGGTTAGAAACATATACTGAGTCTTCATGCACATCCAAGGCGGTAGGTTATACGGAGTGACAATCACAGGCCAGCACGAATACTGGGATCCCGAAAGACCAAAAGGAGTAAAACCGTCAGAAGATAGCCCCAACCTGACATTACACGGATCTGAAGCAAAATCAGGATACACTCGATCAAAGTGCTTCCATGCTTCTCCATCGGATGGGTAATCCAACACTCCTTCAATCTGTTCTCGCATGTGCCAACTCATATTTTCGACCGTCTCTTTCACCATAAATAATCTTTGCAACCGTGATGTTAAAGGCAAGTAGTACATTGAATCGGTCGGTCTTCTTGCACCGGTAGACCTTCATGTACTAGTTGTCTTATAGCGATCAGCACCACAAAATCTGCACACATCTGCGTCCTTGTCGTCTTTGTAGTACAGCATGTACCCATTGCGATAAGAATTAATCGATTTTCTCGTATCCCATCCAGAGCGATCTCACCATCCTCTTAGACCGATAGAACTCTTTAGGTAACTTAGCACCCGCTGGCAAGATCTCTATAATCAACTCCAACACTCGGTTGTTGCATTCTTGCGACATGTTAAAATCTGACTTAATGCTCAACAGTCTTGTAACCACCTCCAACGATGAATGATCCTCACAACCAGGATACAATGGAGTCCTTGCATTCTCCAGCAACTCCATAAACTTTGCAGCATCGATATTCGATGCCTCCTCAGCTGCATCATGAACGAAACTAGGCCCCGCAGCGTCGAAAACCATGTTCACGCACCCATCGTCGTATGCATAATTATCTGAAACAAAATTAGGTCCCGTATGCATATACGGCTCAACATAAGGCTCCGGCTCTGATGCTAAAGACACAAGTTCTCCGTGTGCGGTCCACTGATAGTAATTAGACGTGAAACCCCTCGAGTACAAATGATATGTCACTTTCACTTCTGGATAATATTTCACGTTATGACATTTCACACACGGACACTTAATTTTGGTGTCGTCCATGTACTGAGGGAACGCCTTAGCAAACTGCAGAAACTGCTCTACTTCCGCTATGTATTCATCCCGCACACCACACATATCATCAGGACGACGATTGTACATCCATGGACGATTCCGCAAGTAGTAATTCATATCCATTTGGAAATAATTCTGCAAAGATGGACACACAATTATCCAATAGGCACAAATTTGTTTCATAAGCTCCTACACGTATCTAAAATTAATATAAAACCCTAAAATCTGAACCAAAAATAAAACCCCTAAACTAACTTGGATACACTAACCAACTGAGCTAATAGGCCACTTCATCTGAACTAACAGTACACTGATAACCCTATTTCCTGCTGCTGGCCAACTACTTTGGTAAGCCAAACGACTGTACCAAGCCACACTGGTCTGTGCAATGCTCTGCTGCATTGCCAGGGGCAGTGGGCATTAGCCCATGCCCACACTCTAAAATCCGATACATTAGACACCCTAGCTCTCTCTTATACTTAACTCAAAAGCCTCTGATACCAGAGCCAAGACCCAACCTGATACAAAACTAACATACTTATATCCCTCACTCAACACACATCCTAATAAATAACATACAAGCCTGCATCTATCCTAACATTCTATATCCTAATCACTAACACTCTAGGATACCAATAGGATACACACTCTAACACTTAGGCTAACTAACTAACTCACATGTACCCATGAACAAAAGGCCAACTGCCATTGCCAAAGGCCTTGCTCGACCCCCATTCTCTGACTACCTTTGCAGGCAAGGCTAAAACTCCTCATCACTCACAAATGAGGTGGCCAAAACCCACCCCCTACAGCAGACTCTTCTACTGCTGCAAACAAGCAGTCTCCAATCCCTCACACTCCACAAACTCTGAACTAAACTATTAACTCTAAATTTACCAATCATAATTCCTCCAAACACCCGCACACTCATCTCTGAAACTAACATCCTAACTAATATGCAACATTCAACACATACAATCTCTAACACTAACTCTAAGACTCAAATCTCCAAACCTATTGAACTACCAATAATCCTTTAAAAACTCTATGATCCTACTCTGATACAGTGTATCAGACTTCTCAAAATCAAGGAGTGGCCCCTCTCTCTCGACACAGGCTAGATGGCCAAAGGGGCCAGGTGGCCAACTGCTAATCCTGATGCCACTGCTCTGCAGGGAGGGCCAAGGCAGCTGCCATTGCCAAGTGGCCTCTCTGCTACAGCAGTAAGCCAAAATGTGGCTGCTGCAACGACTAAGATCTGTAGGAGTGATCCCCTACTGCTCGAGCCAAAATGGGACAATGCAAAGCCCCTAAACCCAAGCACTCAAAAAACCCACAGGCTTTCTCAAGCCCGAGCCACCCACTGGACACTTCAACACCCTCTAACCACTGCCTACTACTCCAAACTCAACTAACACAAGCCTATGGCCTAAACTAACCTCTGAACATAATCATTCCCTATGCCAATGGCCTATCACCCAATGAAATCTCTGTGACAGTGAACTCAACTACCAATTACCAACTACCAATTACCCTAATCTATACTGCTATGGAGGCCTAACCTGACCTCTCAACTCACAACAATACATACCACAGTATACATATACCATACCATATATATATAGCTAGGGCTAGGGTTAGCGGGTATGTGTGTGTGTGTGTGAGACACACGTGTCTAGGGGTATGTGTGTGTGTGACACACGTGTCTACTCGTATCCAAACGAGGTCAAAATTGTGTCAAAATTGTGTCTAGATAGCTAGGGCTAGGATTAGGGTTTACCTGAGGGTGGCTCGATCGGAGTTGGGAGGCGGCGAGGAGGTGGTCTTCGTCGGAGGAGGGAGGCGGCGAGGAGGGGGGCTTCGTCGGAGGAGAGCTTCGTCGGAGGAGAAAAATTTTGGGAAATTTTTGGGAGAGAGAGAAGGGGAAATGAAATTTCGAACGGGATATAATAAAACATTAGCGACGTCTGATTTAGACGTCGTTGAACGTCGTTAAGGAGCGACATAACTAAAGCCACATCGCAAAACGTCGCTATTCAGCGACGTAATTTATCTCTTGTCGCTGAACGTCGCTATTCAGCGACGTTTTGCGATGTCTGTCAAAAGGAGTCGCTATATTCAATAGTTAGCGACGTTATTTTAGTCCGTCGCTAAATTACGTCGCTAATAGAGCATATTTTAGTAGTGATTGGTCATGTTCATAGGGTGATAGTATCTTCTAACATGGTGTCTGCCGAATTCTCGAAAGATGAGGGAGATGACATTGAAGAAGCTCCTGAAGTGGACCCTTGGGCACAAAGAATGGATAATTAGTGGGAACTTCGTTTTAAACAACGAAAATCACCTACTGAGGATCAGCTAGTCCAAATCGATATTGGAGAGGAGGGCGTATCACGACAAATCTTTATTAGCAAGAATCTCTCTGAGAATGATAAACAAGAATTAATTTACCTTATTCGTGAATATATAGATGTCTTCACCTGGAGTTATGAAGATATGTCAGGATTAGATCCTCAAGTCGCAACTCATAAGCTTAACATCCTGCCAAATGCTAAGCCAGTCAAACAACAGCTACGGCGATTCAAGCCTGAAATGATGGATGCAATTGATGATGAAGTAAAAAGCTCATAGCTTGCGGTTTTATCAGAGAAGAACAACATCCTGATTGGGTAGCCAACGTTGTACCAGTTTTAAAAAAGACTGGAAAGGTTCGGGTTTGTATAGACTTTCGGGATCTCAATGATGCTTGCCCTAAAGATGAATTCCCTCTCCTAATTACTGATGTCATGATCGACAATACATGTGGATTCGAACGAATCTCTTTCATGGATGAATTTTCTGGATATAATCAAATCCGGATGAATCCTGAAGATGAAAAACATACTTCATTTTGTACTCCTCGTGGAGTATATTGTTATACAGTCTTGCCGTTCGGTCTTAAAAATGCCGGTGCAACCTACCAGCGGGCTATGAGTACTATCTTTCGAGATCATTTGCGAAAGACTGTCGAATGCTATGTTGACGATATTGCTGTCAAAAGTCATCTAAAGGAAGATCACATTTAAGATTTAAGAACTATTTTCAATCTAATGCGCCAACATCAACTCAAAATGAACCCCCACCAAGTCTTTCTTGGGTGTCTCTAGTGGCAAATATCTCGGCTTCGTCATTACCTCTAAGGGTATACACGTTGATCCCAAGAAGATCAAAGCCATTCAAGAGATGCGTCCTCCACGCAACCTAAAAGAGATACGAGGATTCCAAGGTCGACTTGCGTACATCAGGCGGTTCATTTCGAATTTATCTGGACGTTGCAGACCATTTACTCAGTTAACGAAGAAAGGTGTATCTTTCGTCTGGATAGAAGAATGTCAACAAGCATATGATGACATAAAGCACTATTTAATGAGTACACCGGTTTTTGTGCCACCGATATCAGGAATACCCTTCTTGATGTATGTTCGCGCAATGGATCATTCATTAGGGGCTTTGCTAGCTCAGAAGAACAAAGAAGGTCATGAACAAGCCATCTACTACCTTAGCCGGACAATGATTGGAGCTGAACATCGTTATAGTCCGGTAGAGAAGGAATGCTTAGCCTTAATATTTGTTGTTCAAAAGATAAGGTATTACATCATCGGCCAAACCATTCATGTTATTTCCCGAGTTAATCCTCTTCGGGTCTTAATGAAGAAGCCAAGTACACTCAATTCCAGGCTTGCTACATGGGCCATATTATTAGCACAATATGATATGGTTTATGTTCCTCAAAAGTCTGTGAAAGGTCAAGCACTTGCTGACTTCTTAGCAGCTCATCATGTCCCTGAAACATCTAAACTTTATGATGAAATTCCAGATGAGACATTGGAATCAAATGTAATCTCAAAAAAATTTCTTACTTGGCGGTTGTTCTTTGACGGAGCATCCAGAATTGGACCATGAGGTACTCGTGTTGCTGGAGTGGGAATTGTTCTCGTTTTACCAGATGGATTAGCTATTCAAAGGGCTTATTCTTTAGACGAATCATGCTCTAATAATGTAGCGGAATACAATGCCTTGCTCATTGGACTCCAATTAGCCAAACAATTGGATATTGAATATCTCGAAGTATATGGTGACTCTAAGCTGATTGTTAATCAGGTTAGAGGCATATACGAATTTCGACATCAAGATTTGGTACCATATCATGAAGCAGCAACCAGGATAGCTTCTTCGTTCAAAGGATTCTTTATCGAACATGTACGTTGCGCATGCAATACAGAAGCGGATACCTTAGCTAACCTAGCTGCGGTATTGGCAGTTTCAGTCAAAAGACAACAAATGGTTGTTATCTCTAATAGAGAACTATTTTGTGTTGAAAACAACCATAACATTGAATTCAGCAATCTAACTGAAGTCAATGTCATTAACGAGGACTGGAGAGCACCTTTCATTAATTTTGCAGTACATGACATATTGCCAGAAGATCCTAAGGAAGCTACAAGTATTCGTCGCCGATCGCTTCGATTCTATTATAGTCACACGACTAAGACTCTCTATCGAAGAACCTTTGATGGATTACTTTTGAGATGTCTCGCTGGTGATGAAGCAAAGCAGATATTACGCGAAGCTCATGATGGCATTTGTGGAGCACATCAGCCTGGTCCTAAACTACAGGATCGTATTCGACGTATGGGCTACTACTGGCCCTCTATGGTATCAGATGCTATTGACTATGCAAGGAAATGCCGTGCATATCAAATTTATGCAGATTTTATTCACCAACCATCGAAATTTCTTCATCCGACTGCTGCCTTATGGCCCTTCGAAGCTTGGGGCATGGATATAATTGGCCCTATCAATCCTCCTTCGTCTAAAGGACATTGGTTCATCTTGGCTATAATCGATTATTTCTCCAAGTGGACAGAAGCTATACCTTTGGCTGAAGTAAAGACTAGTAGTGTCATCAACGTCATCAAACATCATGTGATATACAGATTTGGTGTCCCTCGCCGAATCATCCATAATAATGGGCCACAATTCATCAGCCATAAGTTTAATAGGTTCTGTGATGACAATAGAATCAATAATGTTGCCTCTACGACCTATAATCCTGCAGCTAACGGGTTAGCTGAAGCATTCAACAAGACCATTATCAAACTCCTTAAAAAGTTTGTTTCTATTAACAAACATAATTGGAGTGATAAACTTGGAGAATGTCTATGGGCATATCGCACTACTGTCCGTAACCCACAGGTTGCACACCTTTTTCTCTAGTATATGGATGTGACGCTGTCTTACCTCTAGAAATTCAAATTCCATCATTGAGAATCGCCATTGCTAACGAGCTTACTACAGAAAACAATGATCGTCTTCGGCTTCAAGAATTGGAGGCGTTCGACGAGAAAAGGCTACTGGCTCAACAGCACATCGAACTTTATCAAGCCCAGATTTCAAAAGCTTTCAATCGCAAAGTTAGAGTGCAAACATTTCAGGAAGGCGAGTTAGTTCTTACAGTCAGACGTCCTATGACTATGACACATATGAGCAAAGGCAAGTTCGAGGCAAAATAGGAAGGGCCGTACGTGGTAAATAAAGTTTTCTCAAATGGAGCCCATCAATTAACAGATATGGATGGCAGAGTGGCTATGATGCCTATCAATGACAAATTTCTCAAGAAATATTATGTATAAAAGCAAAATGTACTTTATTTCAGAGACATGATGTAAATAAAAGTTTATTTTATTCAAAAGCAGAATGGAGTTACATAATATTAAGGACGGGGAGGAGGCCCCGATCCTTCATGATTAAATACATAGTTTGCCAACAGTTCAAACATCTCATTGTCTGAACTCACAAAAAACTTACAAGCAGCCATCCTCAATGCCTCTTCTTCGGCAGTCTTCCCAGGCTCCACTAGCTTGGCAATCAAGTCTTGTCCTAGTGTAGGAGCAGTTGAGCCTTCACCCCTTTCTTTCTGAGGAGGCACTGGAGGTTCAGTAGGGGGCGTCTCGGTCTTTCCTTCAATCTTCGGAGTGAGCAAATCTTTGGAAGACATTCTGTACAGAAAGAAAAGAAATTGACGATATCTACGAAAGTTTTGTTCTATTTATAGACAGAACAACTAGATAGTCATCCTCGAGAACTGATGCGACTTTTTGAAAGAAGCCCAACTGTTCATTCATTTACAACTGTTCATTCATTTATTCTCCTACTCGAGAGTCGAAATGACTGTTCATTCATTCAATATCTCTTCCTCGAAAATCAAAGTGACTGTTCACTCTTCATAACGAGAATTCGCGTCCCTCACACCCCTGAATTCCAATTATTTATATTAGCAACTTGTCACATTCACATTTTCTCTGGATTCTGTTTTCCATATCAGCACATCAAAATCAAATTATAAAAGGAAGAAGAAGAGAAAATTATTCTTTATTCCTTCTTTAAAAACACAGATACATCTTGATGGAAATCTACTACATCTCGGATTTTCATTCTAAATATAACAAATGAAGGTCTATTACATCTTTGGATCTTCTTATTGATAATGAAGGTCTATTACATCTTTGGATCTTCTTATTGATGCCAGTTCCTTGTCGTCTCGACCTGAAGCAATGAGCCAGACAATAGAATCAACTCTGGTCTTCTCTCTCATAAAGACGAGAGGAGAACCACATAGTACGGCAGCTCAAAGATAAGCTATTGTCAATACAACTGGTGGAGAGAAGACGACCCGCCAGGAGAATTAGGAATAAAATTACCCTTGTGATACGATTCCTAATTCTGTCTCTCCACCATCCAACTCTCATGTATAAAGGCTCTTCCTACCATCTGAGGAAGACCCTTCTTGAACATGAAGAGTCCTGAGCTGTCTGATTTGAGTGTTAGAATCACATGAGTTGTCTGATATGGGTGTCAGAGGAATGCTCTTCATAGAATCCAGGTCGCCAATGCCAGTTTTGAAGAAGCTTGCCAACCAAACTTCTGCAAATATGAACAAAGAAAGAAAAGCTAGTAAAATCTATCAAAACTGCGCGCCGATCAACAGGTGCATATCAACAGTGTGCGCTGATCAACAGGCGCATATCAGCAGTGTGCGCCTCTGATCGAAGCTAAGCACTGGATCGCAGTGCGCGCCTATTCTCAAAAATTCAAGCGCATATCAATATTGTGCGTCGATCAATAGGTACATATCAACAGTGTGCGCTGATCAACAGGCGTATATCAGCAGTGTGCGCCTATGATCGAAGCTAAGCATTGGATCACAGTGCGTGCCTATTCTCAGAATAATTAGCGCATATCAACAGCGCCTACAACATGCAAGTCAGTACCTATCTTCAAAAGTGGCACAAAAGTAAAACGCTCATGTGTGAAAACTATTGGTTTTTTGTTGGGACTTACCAACTTTCGAAGGCGCAGCATGCAAAAGAATAGCATCAGGATGAAGTGGCGCAAGTGAACTTATGGATGATGAATTTTTGCTTGATAGTGGGACCTTGTGAGAAGTCATTTGTTTTGAGAAAGCATGAATGTCCCTTTCGTTTTGGCTATCCTTTTAAAAGTGTTGAAGATGAAAATGGACACATCATTCTAGGAGCCTATTTCGGGAAAGAACTAAACAATAGGCGCTTAAAACTACGTGATGGCTGCCATGTGTCTCTCAATGAAACAGTAAAACATTGAATTTGTCAAAAGAGCACATCTACATGCGCTATTTGAAATCACAGCCACACAATATATCAGAAATTATAAATTTTATTTCGAAAGGTGGACCCCTACAAACAAGAACACAAGAAAAGAAAATAAAAGCTGGCATGCTTAACATTATTTCTTTTTCTCGTCCTCATTGGTCTGACGAAGAGCAGCGTCCAATTCTTGCATGTTGCGGATCCCCGAGCGACGCATCAGATTAAGGAATCCCTCCGAATCGCCGTGCTCTTTAGAGGAAAGTGATGGCCCACCACTTGAATGATTGAAGACTGTTGGGTTTAAACCAAAACAGTCTAAAAAGTTTACCGCCCTCAGTGACGGATCAGCCTCCAACAAATAAGTCGTAGGCGTGACGTCGGGTTTCGCTTCAGGGGACTTGATTTCAGTGTCAGCATTGGTCTCCATCTCCTTCTTCTTAGGTGCCATCGAAGTACAGAAGTGAAGAATAATTATAAGAACCAGCCGCTATATATATAACTAAACTAACTCTTCATATTCCTCATGGGAAACCGAAAATCATTAATGAAACTCGGGAAGACGAAGAGGAGATCGAGTGTTTTCCAGGAAATTAATTATGACGACTGGGCATTGACTGACGCAACTTGACTCAGTAATTTTCATAATTCAAAGTATTTCAAAACATTAAAATATTCTTAAGTTTCGAAAACTTTGAAGGGGGTCTTGTAGGGCCTAAAAATCGAGTTGCGCCATGTATTTACTACTCAGCAATTAAGTTGCGCCCCAAAAATCAAACTGCGCTACTGTTATGAAGCTCAGAGATCAAACTGCGCCACTGGTCAGGTTGCGCCAAATATCAGACTGTTCCCAGTCATATTGCGCCAAAGTCTACGTGGCGTCTGATATTTAATTGTCATCATTGCTAGACAACACTGACAACTGACAACACAGTAAACGAAGAAAATCTCTTCGAATCCCGCAAAACGTGCCGTTCGAGGAGATTTAATGGACAGATGTCCTGCACATCTTTGTGAGTTGCGCCTAGGCACAATCTAAACAAATCCCTTAGTTGCGCCTAGGCGTAATCTGAACGACTTCTTCTCAAAAGCTGCCACGTGTCTAGGCGCAATTCAATCAGGTGCAGTTTAACTTGTTGATTGAAGCTCGCGCAACCTGATGAAGTTGAGACAACTTTCATTTTCTAAAGCTGGATGACGTGGCGCACATGCCACTAATCTTTCAAAACGTGTCTACTATTCTGTACACGACCACGCGCATCTCAATCATATGATGCCACGCGTCTAAATACAGTTAGTGCACGATTGATTAATTGAATGGAAGTTGGCACAACAAAAGGTTGGCGCAACCCAATGTGGCACAAATCAACCTCGTGCACATCAGAATAACTGCTAAAACAGTTATTTCCAGAACTCTATAAATAGAGTTTCCAATCATTGTTGAAGCATCACAGAGATCAAGTACTCCTGCAAAATTACTGCTGCATTCTCCAGAGGCTCTAGTCTTCAAGTTCACATAGTCCAAGGGATAGAGTGATCGTCTTCTGATCAGATTCCTATAATTGTACTTCCCCAGAAATCATTGTACTTTTGTACTCTTTTCTAAGTTTGTTATAAAACTTTTTTTGTTTTTGCAAACAGGGAGTGGCTACTAAATGGTGTTTTTGCAAAAATTCTAATGACAG